>CAIGRT010154989.1:0-24239 GCA_903798405.1 Fraxinus platypoda
AATTAATTCATTTACGAATATTATATCTTTAAAAAGAGTCATTTGTACCAAAATTTGAAAAAAAAAAATCACTGAGTTTGCATATTTGATTTATTTTGAAACTTTAGGGTCCTAAGGGTTAATAATTCAAAACTTTAAGGATTAAAAATTAATTAACCAAAACTTTAGGGGTCCAAAAATTAATTATTCAAAACTTTAGGGACCAATTTAAACAAATTATTTTAAGGTTTTTAATTACAAAATTCAGAACTTTAAGCCTAAATTAATTAATTTTCAAATTTCAGGGACTTGATTATTAAACCCATAACTTTAAAGGCCAAATTTGGATGAATTTTAACCATAAAGGGCTGAATCATTAAAGTTTTAAACTAAAGGGGTTGAAACATTAAAAACTCTTTTTTTAAAAAGTTGCAACCCTAATAGTTTGAAATTGCCAAGAAAGGCCTAAAATTATCTAATTTTCATCACAAACCCCCGCCCCCAAAATCAACCAAACTGAAAAAACCCTAAAAAAAACTTTAAAGGTGAAGAACCCCGGGGGCGACTCTGCTCCAAATGTCGAAGCAATGCTCCCCGTTGTTAATGAGCGTTGCGTGCCTTGCAGCGGTGACAGGTAGCGCTGCAACACTCAGCGGCATTTGTTTCTGCACAACAGTGCAGCGACACGCGAGCACTATCGCATGTCGTCGCCGACGCTTCGTGTCAAAATTTTTTTTTTTTTTAAACTGAAATTTGGAAGACTAAAAAGTTTTCAAATTCAACAAAACTAAATCCATAATCGCTAAATTTGAAAACTATGAAATTATCACAAGAATCAAATTAAAAATTTCGATTCTCAATGATTCACTATGAATAGGCTCTGATACCACTTGTTGGAAAAACTTGTTACCGTCATAATGATCATTCATGTTGGACCATCAAGAATTCATGAACAGAACTGGAAGCGTATCGAATCAGACATAGTTAATGCAATGAATGAATCCTGCGATTTTAGTCTTCCAGATCAGCACGTTGTTCCTTTATTTCTCTCTGATGATAGGAGTCAGAACAGAATGAACAATCACATGTGATCCGGGAACCAACAAATATATATATACTAAAGACATGTTAACATAATTCGGCCCATCATGAAATTAGGAACAGGTCTGATCATTGTTGCATTCGGCGATATAATGGAGGAAGCCGAACCGATGGCTCAGACCAAATGAGATTCATGCCATACTCTATAATTATTGGTATTTAAACATTAAAGTCAAGCCTGTGAATTTGCTTTGTCTAATACGTTTGTCCATTTATGTTTTTCCATATCTTTTATGATTGATTAAAATGAATTTTATTTCGAGGGGCATCTAAAGAGGCGTGTATATGTATGTATTTGGGATGTGAATGTGATGCCAATTCATCCAAATAAGCTAATTACACCTTAAGAAGGTGATGGAATTTATGATTGATTAAAATGAATTTTATTTCGAGGGGCATCTAAAGAGGCATGTATATGTATGTATTTGGGATGTGAATGTGATGCCAATTCATCCAAATAAGCTAATTACACCTTAAGAAGGTGATGAAATTTATGATTGATTAAAATGAATTTTATTTCGAGGGGCATCTAAAGAGGCGTATGTATTTGGGATGTGAATGTGATGCCAATTCATCGAAATAAGCTAATTACACTTTAAGAAGGTGATGGAATTGATATTTTTTAAGTTTTTGTATTTGTAATACAAGTTTCTAATAGACATGTCGATGATTTATTTTATTCGTGCGTGCAATTTTCTGCTCACAGGGAAATATCAAATGAGCAGTTTTAAAACTAATGTAAGTGAACTGTTGACTTTCATTAAAGATGACCGAAATACCTTATTTGATCATCATCCTTCATTGACTATAATATGCCATTCACTAAAATGTTGACTTTTATCATTCTCCTCAATTCAACACGTCTTTTTTCAAAATGGTCTATGAATGCAGTTGTTTATAATATTGCGAGGTGTAGTCAGCCCTTCTTCGCATTAGGGAAATGTCTATTAAATCATTGCTATACAATAGTCCTTAAACGGAAAATACTTTGTAATATAATAATGTCTAGGGTTGTGGAACTGCCCCATCAACTTTTCCATGTTTTTGGTGCAATATTTCTTGTATCAGATACTTCGTGGGTTAACGTATACATTCAGTAAATGTTCTGATAGGAACTTGAAGCCAAGCAAACTCCTCTTGAATGCAAACTGTGACCTAAAGATAATGTGATTTCGGATTAGCTCGGGCCCCATCTGAAACCAATTTTATGACAGCGAGCACCAGAGCTGTTATTAAATTAATCCGATTCTCGATGTTTGGTCAGTGGGGTGTTTTTTCATGGAGATGATGGATTGAAAGCCATTATTTCCTATAGAGATTGTTAGAAATATAATATGCGGAATTAACCTATAAAAAGCAACACATCACTTATTTATTGCTTCTAGATGATTAAAGTTAAATACAATTTAAACTCTAAGTTAAACAATCACAAACGTATATTTAAAAAACATAAAAAATAAATAACACCAGAAATTGATGACGAAGGAAAACTCCTTAAAGAACTCTTCACAAGGATCAAAATTTTTTGGACAAACTTTGCAAAAAAGATCAACTAAAAAAGTTAACTTATAATTGGTCCAGATACTGCTAAACCTTAGCTGACTCCGACCACCCAAATTGTAAACCGTCCAAGAACCTCTTCGATTGTGCGACCTGCACTTCTCAGCAACTTTGGATTACTTTTCCCTCGATGTGGATCACTAACAACGAACTCATTCTGAAACACTGAAACTCCAAGCATCTCTTCTCCAACTTTAGAACTCTGAAAATTTATAGGTGAACGTAATTATTTTTGGTGTTTGATCAATGAACCTTTTGTGTTTTAATGGAATCAAGTTAATCTTCAATGAAACGTTCTATTGACTAAAATTAAGGCTCAACCAATAATAAAAAATGTTTAGCATCAATTATGATGATTTGATCTTAGGTTTAATCAATAGATCTTTGAAATGTGTTTATGAACTTTAAAGAATGTTCTCTAATATGAAATAATGACTCAACATACTTTGGAACGGACACATACTTGAGTATTTATAATATGAAGTGTTTGAATTTGAATAGGAATAGAAACCAGCTTTAAAATCTCGTACAAGACTTTTTCGGATGACTACATTGCTTGAATGCTAAAGTTGGCGCCTAACGAGTAGCTGGTTCATCGCTTAAGTGCCACCTTGAATCAAGCGAGCGGCGATGCTCCATTATGGGCGCTCAAGCGTACATAAACGTTGAAGTGAGTGTGGCTTATAGATAGGAATCAACACCGGTGGTTGCATATATAAGAAAGGGTAGATTTCGCTGGTATCAAGAGTAATTTCGAGAAGGGAAGGACCTGGAATGTTGGAATGCCATGCATGTTGACTTTTTTTGCTTATTCTATATTTGACATCTTTGATTACTTCATGACCTTACTACCACCCAAAACTATTTTGACTTTAATTATAGTAGATTGAAATGTTGACCTAACAAAGATGATGTGCACAAGTTGCGTCTACTTATGGATGTATGTTTCTTGGGTATTACACCTTGTTGGAGGCCGAGTGCTTGATTACCATTCAAGACCCCATATATGTATTTTTGGGCCATATTTTTCCTTTGTTTTTTTTTTTTTACGATGGAGTCTTTGATGGAACAGTGACTGTTCCTAGTATATTGGATTTTTTAAACCCTCGTTTGACAATCATACATTTCAAACTCTTTTTTTCTACATACTCATTTTCAACTATATATTCATACAATAAAATATTTTATATGTAAACTCAAAAAATTTTCCTGTTTACATTCTCTTAAAAATAACTATTCAAAACTCTTTTTTTGAAAAATATGGTTGTCAGAACTTTTTTGTTCTATATACTCATTTTTAACCACGCATTCACATAATAAAATATTTTGCATGTAAATTCAAAAATTTTTCTTACTTTTTAACCACACATTCTTCTCAAAATTACTATTTTTTTGAAGTATGGTCGTCAAACAGGGGCTAAATGTGCTATTACCATCCTTAAATATCTCTTAAAAGGCATCATGTCGAACAATTTATTATTATACACTCTAGTGATGTTGATCCATTAGTACTGTGCATAAGCGTGACGAAGAAGCTTGCTGGCATTTCAACTGATTGGTATCCCATCAGGTTGAGTGGAGATTTTTGAACGAAAATGCGAAGAGATACATCCGGCAACTTCCTCCTTATCGCTGACAATATTTATTTAAAAGTTTCAACATGTGCAGCCTCTTGCTATTCATCTCATTAAAAAGATGTTGACATTTGATCCTCGACAAAGGATTCCGTTATTACCCCCATTTAATTGTAGTTTAAGTTTCGTGGCTTATGTCTACTTCATTTGCGTATTACCAAGCTTCTCTATGTAACTTTTATGCTAGAATTAATCTGCTGCACGTTCCATTTAAGACTCCAATCAGTTACTCCATTGTAATTATTTCATACATATCTATTTGGTTTCACTAGCACATACGTAGTAAAACTCACTCCACGACATAAGCGATGAGCCTACTGCTCCTTCATATTGAACACGCTACCATTAGTTTCATATTGACACATCTCATGCATTGCACACATGCAAGGACTAGTAATACTAAAAATGCATAAGAATAGTCAAATTACACATAATTATCAATTTAATTTATTCATAATAATGCAAAAACATGTCTAAGTTCAAATCTTTTGGCCCTATTTGGTTAGGATAAAAATTAGACCCCTATTTGGTAATGCTAAGATTTTTTTATTAAAATTTAAGTCAAAGTCAACAATTAATTTTAACCACACATTTATTAACATTTATCAAATTCTGCGAAAAATCTAATTTTAATCTCTACAAATTGTGCTTATATTTTTAATAGATTTTGATAAAATTTGATGAAATATAGAGTTGAAAAGTTGTTAAAATTTATGGTCTCATAAAATATGTAGTTAAAACTGAATTTGAAAGAAAATAAATTTTAAATGAAGGCTTGATTCCTTAAATAAAAACATATACAATTTCAACATTTCTATTATGTATATCATCCGGGTTATACGACCCGTTAACCTAAGTATCTCGGGTCTTAACACCGAAACAAACAATCCGGGCAGAGAAATTATAGCCGTCAAAAGGAATCTCCTAGAATCGGACGGTTCAGAGTGCTCCAATTTCAAATTGATTGAAATCCGCCCTTTTGAAAAACCCTTTTCTGACCGTTTAAGGGATCGTTTCCTCATTCTCTCTGGAAATTCTCCACTCGAGCTCTGAATTTCAATTCTTCATCTTTCTTAATCGATTATTGTTTGTGTAAACGGGATTGCTTCATTATGATCATGGATGGTATTTTCTCCCTCTCTCACACAAACGTACGCGCACACAGGCAGAGATTTATCTGAACGCTAATACTATGTTGCTGTATTTGAATTTGCAGATCAAGCCCTAGATACGCTATGTGTGAAATTCGGTCATGCTGTCACCGTCTCGGATGATAATAACGGTAGTAGTTTTTTTCGTTGAGTTCTATTCGATTTATATTTGGCTATATCTTGAACTTGCATTTTTCAATTTGTACTGAAGCGGAAATTGTAATATTTTTTGGAAAAATTTAATGCAGACTTTGCATAGAGACTCCAAATCCTGACGCTGTTTTGTAAATCTTTTTCCCATTTTCCCGATTAGTTCAGGAAATTGTTGGATTGCGGTTTCTTGATTTTAATCACTGGGTCGGAATATTGAATATTTCCTATTTTAATTATTTTTTCTCAAGAATACTGATTAAAATATCTCAGTGGACTGAATTTTTTTTTCCAGCATCTTCTAGTTCCAGAATAATGAAGTTCAAATAACAGAAACGGAAAAGGAAAAAAGACAAAGATTGGGGGAAATTCCCATTGCTTTGGGGAAGTAATAGAGAGAAAATCAATTAATTTGAGGATATACAAGATCCGCATTATCTCTTTCACCTTTTTCACAAACAAAAATACGAATTTTTAATTTTATGCGACCTGTGGATAATAAGCCATTAATTGAATCCTGATTTGCTACTATTGGATCAGGACCACATGAAGGAAACAATGATTTAATCGGAGGCAGTGGTGCCTCCGTTGACACCCAAGAATCAGGCTTGTATCCAGAGCAGGCTCTTCCAATTTTCAAGAAAATTGAAGATTTGAGCAACAAAGTACAGGTACAACACGAGACCTCTGAAATTAAAAATCAGTAATGAGACGTGTTCGGCTTTAGTTGTCGCTTTGTTTTCAGAATATTAGAATGGAGCATACACTTTTGTGCAATGAAGTTAAGGGCATCAGTGCTGATTCTTTACTTGGCTCCGAAGCTTTCACTACTTTACAAAATCTTAGTATGTGACTTATTCTTCACCATCATACTTTTGAGATTTCTTAATGAGTTTGACTTGCATTTTTTAAATGGCCTTTTCTGTATTGCTCATAATAATAGGCACAGAACATGAACTTTTGAAAAAGAAGTACAACGAGGAGTGTGAACTATTGAAAATGAAGTATGTTGAAGAATGCTCAGAAAGAAAGCGGCTCTACAATGAAGTGATTGAGCTCAAAGGAAATATTAGGGTCTTCTGTAGGTGTAGGCCACTGAAACAAGATGAGATTGAAAATGGGTCTACTTCAGTCATAGATTTCACCTCGTCTCAGGACAATGAGCTACAAATCATTTCCTCCGATTGTTCCAGAAAGCAATTCAAGTTTGATCATATATTTAGACCTGAGGACAACCAAGGTAACTTGAGAAGTTAAGAATTAAGGTGTAGTTTGTGTGTAGACTTTCGTTTAATGGTTCTTATACCAATCCAATGTTGTTTATGCAATGCAGAGGCAGTTTTCCTTCAAACTATGCCCATAGTGACTTCTGTCTTGGATGGCTACAATGTATGCATATTTGCCTACGGGCAAACGGGTACTGGAAAGACATATACAATGGAAGGAACGCCAGAAAATAGGGGCGTAAATTACAGGACTTTGGAGGAGCTTTTCAAAATATGTAATGATAGGAGCAGTATTATGAGATACAAATTGTTTGTCAGCATGTTAGAGGTCTACAATGAGAAGATAAGAGATCTTCTAGTTGATAATTACAACCAACCTGCTAAGAAGTAAGTTTTCATCATTCCATACAGACTTGCCTTTCATTTGAGTCTTTTATAAATTAAATCATGAGCTTATGCATCTTAACAGTAGGCGTTTGTATAAGATTGTTGATAATTATTAATACGTTTCTGGGTCACTCATTCATGGAATCCTTATCTTGCAGCAGCATTTCTGTGTGATCTAAACTTTAAATGTGTACTTAGAATTTGATAGTCGATAGACAACCGTTATCAGGTGAAGGGTTAATATGCATTATTGGAAGAGGGTTAACACTCTAGAAATGCAGGTTGGAGATAAAGCAATCGCCTGAAGGTACTCAGGAAGTTCCAGGGCTTGTTGAAGCTCATGTTTCCAGTACAGATGAAGTTTGGGAACTGCTCAAGTCTGGAAGTCGAGTAAGATCTGTTGGATCCACAAATGCTAATGTGCTCAGCAGCCGTTCTCACTGGTAAGTTTGAGCATCATCTGCCATCTGCATTATTGCTTCTTGGCAATGAATTAAATGAATATTCACCACATTATTTTTTGAACGGAAAGTTTGTCAGGATAATGGATGACTAGTTCTCTTTATTTTTTTTCCTATTTAAATATAATTGCAGCTTGTTACGAGTGACCTTTATGGGAGAGAATTTAATAAATGGTCAGAGAACAAGAAGCCATTTATGGCTGGTTGACTTGGCAGGAAGTGAGCGTGTCGGAAGGATTGAAGTTGAAGGTGAAAGGTTGAAGGAATCACAGTTCATAAACAAATCCTTATCAGCATTGGGGGATGTTATCTCTGCTCTTGCATCCAAAACATCTCACATTCCATACAGGCATCTCTCTCCCTCTCTGATTTTGTGTTGACGTCCATGTGTTTATGTGCTATTCCATTTTTCTAGTCTAATCATTGATTTCTTTTGGACAAACAGGAACTCGAAACTCACTCATATGCTACAGAGTTCTCTTGGTGAGCTACGGGAATCCATTTAATGATAAGGACAATAATTAGAGAGCTAAATGTGTCATTATTTAAATAAGGGAATGACTTAGAGATTTCAATGAATAATAATACCATTTAGGAGACAATTACAAAAGTTGAGAATCTGAGATAGTTCTTAATTGGCTATTATGACCATGTAACTACAGATTTCTTGGCTGCATAACGTCCCATACATAACACCTAGTGGAACTCAAATGCAGGAGGAGATTGCAAGACTTTGATGTTTGTCCAAATCAGCCCCAGTGCTGCTGACTTAGGAGAAACCCTTTGCTCATTGAATTTTGCAAGTCGTGTCCGAGCAATTGAGAATGGGCCTGCTCGCAAACAGTCGGATCATGCAGAGCTTTTCAAGTACAAGCAGCTGGTATGCAACAGCAAGCAATTTATCATGAGAATTGTTCCTGTAATCATCAAATGGTGTGTTATTCATGTTTTGCCTTTTTTTCCCCTTGTATATATAACAGGCAGAAAAAGCTAAGCATGATGAGAAGGAAACGAAGAAGTTGCAGGATAGTATGCAGTCTTTGCAATTGAGGCTTGCTGCCAGAGAACACATTTGCAGGAGTCTTCAGGAGAAGGTACATATAAATTAGATTACAAATTTTCCAGTAGAATTACTCAAAAGTAAAATGTGGTGTGGGCTTCAGACTAGTTGGCATGCTTAAACCACATGTGATGCTACGTTAATTTGTAACAGGACCATATTTTTTAACTTTTGGGTAAAGGCCTGATGATTTTAAAAAATTTAATAGGTTCGGGATCTTGAGAACCAATTATCAGAGGAAAGGAAAACAAGATTAAAACAAGAAAATAGAGCTTTGGCCTCTATTTCTACTCAATCCTCTGCTGCCTTGTCATCTCTAAACCAAACACAGAAGATCACAGCAGACAAGAAACCACCTTTGGCTCCTACAAAAATGAGGTTGCCACTTCGAAGAATTACTAATTTTATGCCAGTGGCATCTCCTGCTCCCACAAACAAAACCATTAAGTCATTTCTCCCAGTTGTGGATGAGGACAAAGAAAACACCTCAAGGGCATCAGGGACTGCAAATAAGGGAAAGACAACGTTGAGAGCAAGACGTGGCTCCATTGCTGTAAGAGCAACCCCTTCAGAGACGTGTAAGGTTGTTCAGCCCACACGAAGAGCTTCCATTGCAACCCTCCGGCCCGAATGCAATGCAAACATGAGAACTCCACTGCAGAGATCAACTGCTCAGGTAAGGACTGATCGTGTTATGGGCAGACAATCGTTTGTGTGGGATCCACAAAGGGTATGGCATACATCAAGAGTGTCTTCTCCATTACCACAGAGGGAAACGTCAAGAGTAGCATCGGTAGAAGCAACACCAGTTGGCCCTAGAAGTAGCAGATTTCGGGGCAGTCCACCTACACAGCCAGGTTCATGGATACCTAAGCATCCTACAGTCATAGCATTACAAAAGAAACAGGTAGTGTGGAGTCCACTCAAGTTGAGAAGCCTGAAAACTAACAATAGGAAGTCGTTACTGTCCACATGAAGTGAACAAAATCGAACACTTTTTATCCTTCGGTTTTTTACCTGATCAGTGTGTATGCTTTTTGCCTACCTATACCAGGTTTTTCTGATAGATAATTGTTTCCTACAAATGCCATGAAATGCTATTTTTAGCATATGTAATCAGCTTGTTTTCCCCTTGTAATTTTTCCTCAAATACTGTTTCCAAATTCTAAATTTGCATGTTCTCTGCAATTCATAGTGCAGTTTGTTTGAATTTGAAGAGTTCCATATTTTAGATTATTGAATTCATCCCCCATATACCTTCTTATGTATATGTTTACCGAGAATTCCTGCATTTACTAATGATGCGAGTACATAACATTGTTTGAAGGGTAAAAAGATGAGAAAATAAAAAAACCACCACTTCCCTACCTCCCAAACCCAGCGGCCTTGCTTGCTCCCCCATCTTATTGGTTTCTCTCCCCGACCAACCTGTTGCCCCTCCTTCCCCCTAGCTAGCCATGTCAACGAGCCGAGCTGAAACTCGAAGCTCAGGGTCGGCTCGAGCCAAAAAGGTTCGAGCTTTTTTTGGTCCGAGCCGAGCCGACACGATTTTTTTTTTTCTTTTTGGTAGCTATTTTTAGCTGCCTGCCAATTAATCGACGGTAGATTAATATTGTTTATTTCTCTGTAGCACGGACACTTCAATTAGGGGCATGTTCGTGTCCGATACGTGTCGGATACAAGTCGATACCGACACTTCTCGGACACTCTACCGTAATCATTTTTCTTTAAGTAATGCTATTTAGCCCCACTGGGGTTACAACCCCAGTCTATGTGGCGTTAATGTGGCATTAAATGATAGGTGAAATTAAATAAATCATTTAATTTCATCTTTCACTTAGCCTATCATTTAGAGCCACATAGACTGGAATTACAACCCCACTGGGGATGAATAACATTATTTTTTTTTATATTAGAAATATTATATATTGTTAATTCAAAGTTTTTAGCAAGTAACAAATAGGTACTCATGTTTAAAAGATTTCAACAAAAAAAATTAATAACAAGTATAAAACTAAATTTATATTATATAAATNATGAAGAATTTTTAAGAATTTAATCAACGTGTCGATGACGTGTCATGTCTATACTTTTTTTGAAAATCGCGTGTCGGCGTATTCGATACGTATCGTGTCGGACATACGTGTCCGTGTCGGTGCATCATAAGTTTCCATGTAATGTTGCAACCCTCCTTTCTTTTCCATCAAAGAAAGGTAGCAAAAAGACACCCCCACCCCTTCATTCCATTATATAAACAAAACTACTGTAGTTATACGACAAATTATTGAAATATACATGCACAATCATGTTCATAATTAGCACCCCAATCAAGACCATTTTTTTTTTATTTATACAAAAAGGCCAGTGGGGGTGGGGGTGTGAGTGAGATGTGGAGGCAGCTATTTTTAGCTGCCTGTAGCTACAGCATTTTATTATTTTTTTTCCTATTATTTTATTTTTTTTATTATTAACTGGCTCGGCTCGACCGGGTCGGCTCGTTTGGGTCGACGAGCCACACGGGCCGGGCCGGGCTTGAGCCGATGTCCCAAAATGGGGCTCGGCCCGAGTCGGCCCGGTTCGGGCTTTTTTCAGGCCGAGCTCGAGCCGGCGAGCTTATTTGCCATCCCTACTACCCCTAGCCGTCCATCATTTTGATTTTCCCCAAATTGTTTCGCTCCAACTATCATCCATTTTCAAATGTAAATTGGAAGGAGGAAAATGAGTTGATTATTGAGGTCGTTCCATCGTCGTAGCCTTGTAATTTTCGTTATATACATGTGAACAGCTGCACGAAATAGCTATGGACCTTTTTCCAGACATTTTTCCATGTCCATCTAATTAGGCCAACATCATTGCTCTGAGAGAGAAAAAAAAAAGGGAGGTCTCAAGTCACATTTTATCCCTACATTTTGGGAATAATTTTAAGTAGAGAAATTTACTTGCCATTGAAAAAATGTGTTACATTCTTTTATCAGTATTCTAAAATGCGCGCATATAAAATGCCTCGCATATTCTTATGCACGTGATAATGCGGTCAACTCATTTTGTTGACCGCATATGCGCGTTAAACGCTAAAACGAGCATACATTTGTGTTAAAAATTGTGTCAAATTTAGCCTAACAAAGTCCAGTCCATTTTTATAACTTAAAAAATGTAAATTGAGCCTAACACATCAAATTAACACAAATCACTCAAACCCATGAATTATATATACAGCGATCCCTTCTTGACATATTAAAAAAAAAAAAAAATCATAACAAATTTTTCGTAAAGTTGCAAACTATCTACGCTGAGCTAGAGCTTTCTTCTTTATTTTTTTTCTCTAGTTTTATTAGCTTGTAATGTTAGTAATGAACAATTTTGAATTATTGATGGTTGTGCCAACTCATTTTGTTGACTGCATATGCGCGCTAAATGCTAAAATGAGCACGTATTTGTGTTAAAAATTGTTTCAAAATTAGTCTAACAAAATGTAAATTGAGCTTAACACACATCAAATTAACACAAATCACTCGAACCCATGAATTATCAGCGATTTATAGGGTCTTGACGTTTTGAAAAATAAAAAAAATCATAACAATTTTTTCGTAGAGTTTTTAAACTATCTACGCCAAGCCAGAGCTGTCTTCTTCATTTTTTCTCTAGTTTTATTATAATGCAAGTGATGTGTACCGAACAATCTTGAATTATTGATGGTTGTGATGAGATAATAAGGAGGTAATCAATCCATCTACAAAATGTAATAAAAATTCTCGAGTTCAAATAAGGGAGCTTAATGAAAATGATTTTATATCACTTGGATGAATTGGAATCCGATAGTGTTAGAAAATATTTAGAATTTTTTAAGTCGATGTTCGTGTCTAATCTTATTGTAGGAATTGATTACCAAATAATTTTTTTATTTATGATATTGAGCATTATGTTTTTGTTAAAAATTTAAAGAATGCATATAAACTCAAGTAATTGATTTATGATTTTGAGCAATATATTTTTTCTTTAAATTTTGAGTAATATGTATAAATTTTAAAGCATTATTTAACTTATTTATTAGTTAAGAATATTTAAAAAATAAATAATGCTATATTACTCACTTGGGTTACAATCTTCAATTTAGGTGGCTAGCAATAAGTTAAATGAAAAGTGAAATTTAATGAGTCATTTAATTTCACTTATCATTTTATTTCACATCAACGATACCTAAACTGATATTAAAAATTTATATGGTTCGCATAAGCACGCATATTCTTATAATGCTTGATGCTCGATCGTTGCATTGTCACGCATTGAGGTTAGTCGAAGTAAAAACAAGATGACAAGATCAAATAGAGAGTGAGCTTTTTACCCTATTTTGTACCCATCCATGGAAAAAGTCGAGGTCAATCAAAGAGCGGATCTTTGTCACAAAGGAGATGGTGAAATTGACATCGAAAAATGAAACAAATCCTTTTTTTTTTTTTTTATCTGTAGAGAAGGAAAACAAATCTCACTTATCAAGGAAATATTACAATTCACTATAGCCATTGAGGAAATTATCTATTGCAGTAAGAATATTTCAATCTTAAAACAGCAGCATAAACATCCGTACGGATCTTGCTACATGTATCATAAAGGTTTAAAACACAGTCAACTTTTTCATTCAGTCTTTTCCCTTCACATCATTTTATGTCATGTATCATTTTTTGTACAGGTAGCATAATCCTAAACACAAAAATTCATTCACATTCTCCTAGGTGAGAATTGCATTGGCATTGAAATCGGACGCTGTTTCAGACCGCTCATTGTCTTCATCGCATCATTCTTTTGTACAGATTTTCTGCCCTTCAAAGGCGACACTAGCCTGTTTGCAATTCTTGATGGTGAAAATGACCTTCGAAGCTTTGCTGCAGCCGACACCTTTGGTGATTTTTTCCCCATATTTGTTGCTGCTCGTGTAGATGAAATAGAAAGCAGGGGGCTCCTAATTTTCACTTGAAACTTTGATGCAGAAGGCGGGGGGGACTTGATCAAAAACTTGTGCGGAACTTGTTTATTACTTCCAATGACTGGTGACTTAGTCTTACAAAACTTCTGATGCTGTGATGTTGGTGATGAATGGAACAGTGGATTGGGAAATAATACCGTCTTTCTAGCCCATGGTCTATTCCTTGGGGACACTCTGTTAGCAATGTATCTGCAATTTTCTTTGTCACACTCTCTCTTTTGTGTGGGAGACACCTTGAAGTTTATTCGGGATTTAGCTCGTTGGAGAGATGGCTTATCTGATTCTGATCGTATTGTTTGTAATGCCACTTGTTTTTCTCGCTTTCTTCGTGCTTCGAGTTGGCTGTTTTCTGGGTTTGCCGGCCTTTGGTTTCGTCTTCTTTCTGTGACTGGAGTTTTGGGGTCATCAATGGCTTGTTTCTTTGTCTTGGAAGATACTGCTTCCACTATATTTCTTGCAAATTCACTTGCTTGTAGAATTTCTCCCATTGTTTCTTTTAAAAGCATTGCTGGCAATGACATTCGCCGCCATTCGTCTGGAAAGAATCAGACGTAGTAGTACGTTGAATAGAGATAACTTACTGGATCTTGAAGAATATTTTAAGAAAATATTTGTTACATAGAAAATTTTAAACTTAAACCCACCTGCATTAGCTGGCAATTTTCCTGTGGGAGATCTTCGAGAATTAACATTCATCCTTCAAATTCAAAATGAAGGCATTTAAGTAAAAAAACAAATCACGTCATATATCAAATTGTCATGTGTAAATTGTAAAATTCCGATACATTTGTAAATTGTAAAATTCTAGCCAGGCAGATAATCATTTTGCTGAATGGGTTTTTCAAAATGTGATATATTTTTTTCTCCCAGCGGCTATCCATTTTAGTTAGCTAGTCAACGTTTAATTTAATCTACCCGGATTTCTTCTGTAAGCATGTACTCGACGTTTTCTCTACATATATTGGGGACAATCCAATTCTAACCAAAATCTGAATATACTCGGCTCTTCTTCTGTAGAGGAGTTCGAGTTCTCGTATACCATTTGAAAAAAGAATTACTATCCATTGATTTTCAAAATAATACCAAATGTACTTAGAAAAGCAAAATATTACTAAATGACATTTCAATTACAATAAATTTTTTGCTGCAGTAAGAAAGATGGTTATAAAAGAGAAATTTAGAGTAGTACCTGATGGACTCTTGTTTACACCCAAGACTGGTCCGCAAATAGCCTCTGGTACTGCGAGGACTGAGAGTCACACCGGATATCATTTTCGTCCCAACTGTAACTGTGTGCTGCAGCTCTTGTAATCGAGCCATGCATTTGTCCACCTTCAAAACAACACCAGATGAGCCATTCAATTTTTTAATATTCAAACACCAATTTGGATAGAAAGAATTTCTGGTTTTCTATTCTCAATTCTGAGTTCCAATTCCCTACTTTTAAGTAGAAATAATTCCAATGAACCACAATAAGGCATTAGGCACCCAAACACCCTCAATGATCTAAACAAGAACCACAATAAGGCATGATTGCAAAATACAGTAAGATGCAGATAAACAATGACTACCAGTAAGGGGAAATCATTCAAATTGAAATGAAATAATTTGTAATTTCAAAACAAAAACATCATATAACATTCAAATTCAAACGAACATAACAGAGAAACAAAATCATTCTAATTTCCATTCTGGGACCGTATTCTTGGTTCTGGGAGTGGGAATGTACCTTATTAACAGTTTCTCTGAGAAGAATGGGGTTGAAAGGAGGCGGCGGCGGCACCGCCACTTTCATCAGCTGCTTTGGTGGGGTTCTTGCAACCATTTTCTGCCCTTTTTCACAACTACAGAAGAATCGAAATTCGGGTTCTCTCTCTCTCTCTCTCTCTCTCTCTCTCACACACACACACAATGAGCAGTTTATCAAACTGAGTTCAGCTGGGGAGTGAAGAAGGTCAACTAGAAAAAGTCATTTTTGTAGTAACGGATAGTAAATGTTGTCTCAACGGTCGAATTCTTTGCGGAAAAAACGTATGTAAAACGGCTAGTTTTCATTATTTCTGTTAAATATATTTTATTTGAAAATGTCTACGTTACATTCCACAGTTTGACTGTGAGTTATTATTGGGGTCAACCAAACAGGCAAATATGTACGTTAGTTTTAATATTTTTAGGAATTTTAAAATTTGCAATTAAAGGGTTAATTATATCAATTGCCACCAAACTTTGAATCATCATCTCATTTACTTCACCAAGATTTTAGTTATACCATCAAGTTAGGGCTATGCTACTTGTACGGGGGGGAGGGGGTGGGTTTGTTGACAATCTCTCACACATGAGGTGGGTGGATGGGTAATTTTTTTTTTTTAAATCACAGTGGAGCCCACCACTTGTGAGTGATTGTCAACCACTTCGGTACAACCATCTTTATCCATCAAGTTAACTCAACCGTCTATTATTTTAACTAAGAATTATATGTGGTGTCGTTAAGTTAGTTTAGTGAGTTATTCAAACAAAAATAAAGGTAAAAGATTCAAAGTGGCAACCTAAAATAAATAAATAAATGCCATAATTATTGCAAGGGCTGTGCTATGAGTACATAATTATATATCCATAGCATTTTCCTTATTGCCAATAGTCTCTAAATGTAAGTGCATGGGTTTTTGTCATGCTACTTGTACATCGGGATTGACACACAGCCGGAGTCCTGTGAGGGGGATGTACAAATGGTCCCTATTCTTCAAGTCTCGACAATAAATCCCTCAACTAATTCATCTTGTGAGCGCTTTTTGACAAAATTCAACCACTGTTCCCATTAAAATGGCGTGTCTCACATGGAATTAGATAAAATAAATTTACGTGGTCGACCCACATTGATAGTATAGTAGATGGATTTTGCAAAAAGAGATTCATTTAAGCGTAAGATGAATAGGTTGAGGGGGTTATTGCCAAGAATAAGAGAACATAAGGCACGTGCATTATTGATCATTTGTGCAAATATCCCTTTTGTTTTAGGAATTAAAATTAGATTTTTAGTAAATTTTAATAAAAGTTGATAAAATGTGTGGTTGAAAAATTGTGAGGCCCATAAAACGTGTTATTAAAATTAATTGTTGACTTTGATTTGATTACAAAATATGGGCTATATAAGTTTATGGTCATGATTTATATTTATAAAAAAAAGGATTATAAAATTTCCTGTCCAAATCAATTTGATAGGGACTTTGATGTAGTAAAGGAAAATATAGATATCGTATAGAGCACTACGTTGGGACAGAAATGCTGAATGAGCAAAATTTAAATTTTCTTTTCAAATTTAATTTCCTATACAAATTTTGATGTATTTTTAGGGCAATTTATACAAATTGAGAAAAAATAGGGAGTGAATTGAAAGTTATTATTTTTTGTTAAATATTGTAAAAGTACAATGAAATGAAAAATATGGCAAATGATAATCTTTGATGTGTATGAAATTTTTTGTCTGAACAATCTCGTATTAAAATAAAAGATTATATTGATAAAAAAAGAAAAAGGAAAAAATAAGTTTGTGGACATGAAAAATGTAGTATTGAAGTTAGGTGAGGAAATGACCAAAGCACGCTCAGCTCCCCGATAACCATACCATAGCATAATTCTTGTTTTCTCAAATTTCTAAGAACACCAGCCCGTAGTTAAACCCACATCAGACCAAAATTAAATTTGTTAGAAAAAATTTAAAAAGTAAATTAGAAATACTATTGGAATTGTATAAATAAAATAATGGAAGAGAACTTCAGAGTAACAATAAAATTAGAGGAAATCGTTGTTGAGGTAGTAACGGTAATGAAAGGAATCGAGGCATGTGTTGCACACAATTTTCTTAAAATATATTCTCCCTATTGTGGTGCAAGATAATTGATGACGTCTGTTTCCCCGTATACAACGATTGAAAGTAGTTGACTAGCACACTTTTACTACTTTAGTCGAACTAAAAATGTTCACAACAAAGAACTAAACTATCTAAGTTACTAAGAACAAAACTCTTAAA
This sequence comes from Fraxinus platypoda, assembly GCA_903798405.1. Lineage (NCBI taxonomy): Eukaryota > Viridiplantae > Streptophyta > Magnoliopsida > Lamiales > Oleaceae > Fraxinus > Fraxinus platypoda. Next base: position 17,718 of record CAIGRT010154989.1, read on the forward strand.
ATAAAGAGAAGGTATAAACTTATAATAAAGAAAGAACTCTCAAATTTTTTTGGGATGAGGGAGATTTCAAATTCTTAGTTAATTTTGTATTTAACACAAATAATGTTAGAATAATCATGAATGAATTTGTAACGACAAATTAATTATGAAATTGAACAAATTCAAATACAAATTAACTATAGAATTGATTAAACTTAAAACTTAAAAATTGTTGTTACAATTTCATTCAACTTAAATATATTGCTTTAATATATTATTTTTCAAAAAAAAAAAAATTGATATGAAAATTGAGAGTGGCCGCTACCACCTCAAGATCAAGCACTAAAAAGAGGAATAAAGCAAATAATTGAAGTTGGATTTCTTGATCCAATTTTTTAAGGTAACTGTCGCAGTAGTGGATATAGAGAGGAATAGGTGGTCGTTCCAATTGAATTTGAGAACGCGTTGGTTGCTGGCGTGAATCACGTATTTTTGTTTACCTAGATTTTTTCTTTTTTAATAAAGAAATTAAGCCCTTATTCGATTTAGATTTATAATAGATTTAAAAATAATAATAAAATATATAATTAAAAAGTTGTTGATCCCATAAAATATATAATTAAAATTAATCGTGGAATTTTGACTTAGATTTAATAAACATTTTTAGCTAAATCAAACAGGAGATAAAGTCATTATTATTCATTGAAGATAGATCTTATTGGAGATTAATTTGGGAATCGAGTGTTTACTTATTAAACAATGTCACTTAGAAGTGAAACTTTCAACTTTCATGTTACCTAGATAACAATATATAAAATTTATTGGAGATGCTTTGATATATTCTTAGATTTCATTTTAAAAAGTCAACATTATTAAAAGTAGCACAATCTCTTAATCTTGTTCGTTATTTTGATATTTAATAGATATAAAATTTTACCCTTAACAGGAGGTCGCAACTAGTGGCGCGTTTGAAAACACCAATATTTAAATTTGAATACTCGTTTAAATTTAATGAACTCTAATATCAAATTAGATCATGAAGTTTATCGTAACTATTGTTGACTATGGGTCAAGCCGAGCCACATGAGCTTGGCTCAGCCCAACATGTGACTTGAACACGAGCCAGCTCATTGACAAATTTTCGAACCTGGCTCACCCCTATAGCTTGCCTACTATTGAGACGAGTCGAGCCAGCTCATGAACCACTTGACCCAATAAGAATTTTTCAAAACCATGAAAATTTGAAAATGGTAAATTTAAAAAATAACAAAAATAAGAATTTTTATTTTATTTTGTTTCAAAACTCAACCATTTATCTGCTTGGCATCGACTAATTGATAAATAAAACACAAACTAATTATATTGTGTACAATTTTTTAGAAGAAATAAAATATTGTTATCTTATTGTGTTTTTAATCTACAATTGCAATATTTAAGAGTTGGCAAAAGTTCACCTTCTTCAAATCATTGTTGGAATGACGGCGACTCAATCCATAGTATGTCTTCTCAACGAAGAGATTACATCATTGACTGTATATAATGACCGGTACTGTTAATATGCCACAAGCAATACTGGATAGCATTGGGTACTGATTCATTCGACCACTGAGTAAATTAAAATAGTTTGCCTCGACTAATGTCTCATCCCAAGTAGGTGCTCTAAGCATAAGATTACCATACATTTGAAATTCATCGAAAGTCAAACTTCTACAGTTAAAACTAGAATACAAATTACATAATTTTCTCTCGTACAGATAATATATTTATTTCAATCGTAAAGTTCAAATTATTTTAAAATAACTTTAAATGTTATTTTTGTTGATCTATGATTGATTATAAGATTAAAATTTTAATCATAACAAATAAGTTAATTTTGTTTACTAACAATTGAATTTGAGTAATTATAGTTTTCAAAGCATCTAATGATAAATCAATCGAAAGATTAAATTCATGACTATCAAATCGAACTCACAATGAATGTCAAGATCGAAGTCAAACATTCAAGTCAAACCCTTCAAGACAAGAGCTTAAAAGTCAAACGTCAAATAAAGATCAAGATCAAGAATTTAAAAGTGAAACATCAAAGAAAGATTGAGATTAAGAGCTTGAGAGCCAAACTTCAAATAAAGATAAAAAACTAGATTTCTTAGATCCAATGTAAAGGTTCAAAAACTTTGATCTTTAACAATATATGATAAAAGTTTAAAAACCATTTTTAGCACTAAAAACTATTTTGATTATTGTATAAAATTTTTTGATAAAATATAAAAATGATTTTTAAAATGATATTTGAACTTGAAAAATATCCTTTATATTGAAAAATTAGTTAAAAATAAAAGTCCATGCTTTTCAAAATATTCGATTCGGATCAAAGGGGATCAGAATGTGAAAATTGGCCGAACCAGCCGAGAGCCGACAATTGAACGAAAATGTCCAACAGTCCAAAATTTGACTGTTTTGATTTTTGATTTTCTGTACAACGACTTTATTGGTCATCTGGGCATGAAGCTGTCGATCGGCTACTCATCTAAACTTTCAAAATGTTTTGCTCATTGAACTCTATAGATACATTGCAAGACTTTCAAGAGTATCAAAGTGAGATATATTTTGAGAGAATTCTTTGAGTTTACGTTTGCTTCCATTTCATTTATTTCTCCATATAAAAAAAATTGGACTGATTCAAACTCTTTAATCATCATTTTCATCAAAGTTTTTCATCTCTGTTTTTGTATTTAACTTATTTCTATTATTCATAAAAAATATATATTTCGAAGAAGATCTTTGAACTTGCATTACATTTATTTTATTTATTTATTTATATAAAAAAACTTTGATTGTTAAATCAAATTTCTTAAATTATAATATTTATCAAAGTTTCTCATATTTCTCTAGATACTAAACTTATTTCTATCATTCACAAAAAGAGAGATATATTTCGAAGAAGATATTTGAACTTACATTGCATCTAATTCTTTTACTTCTTTATATCAAAATTATTCTTCATCTTTTCATTGAAAAACTTTAATTGATTGAATCAATGTTGAAATCATCATATTCATCAAAAAAAAATTTACGTAAAACTTGAGCAATCATTTATTGATATTCATTGAAGTGTTGGTATATTTTAATACTTAATTCTTTTGTATCATTTATTAAGAGAGAAAATTCATTGTAAAATCATTGATCTAAACTTGTGGAGTCATATTAAGGTCTCGTGAAAGCTCAGTAGTATAATGATCGACGCTCCTTGTTGTAAGTCATTGTGTGGGTTATATTGAGGTCCCATGAAAACTCAATATTATATAAGGATTGATGCTCCTCGTTTACAAGTCACATGAAATGTTGTAAGAGTTTGAATTACATCATAAGTCAATCAATATAGTAAAAATATCTTGCTCGTGATGAAGAGTTTGATAACGGAGGGGTAGGTCATTGTTTTGTATCGAACTCCACAATTACATCGTTTGTAGATCTCTTCCTCTTTACTTATCATTATTTCGTTTACATTTATTATTTGATTGGTCTACTTATTTTTTATTTTCAATGTTTCATACGATTATTACTTAATTGTTCAACTTGTTCTTAACTTGTTCGATTTAAGATTAATTCTTTGAAAAAGTTTTAAAAACTAATTCATCCCCTCTTGGTTAGTCATTCTTGAGTTATCAATTGGTATCACAGCTAGGTGCTCATTTTGAAATTAAGATTTTACAATTTTGAGTAATGGCTAACCAAAATATTCAAAATCTTGAAGAGCATTCTACAATTGTCACCCTTTCTTTGATGGTGCTCGTTATAACCTTTAGAAAGTTAGAATAATGATTTATATTCAATCAATAGATTATAATATTTGGGAAGCTATTGAATATGGTCATTATGAGCCTACAAAGATTATTGAGGTTGATGACAAATCAGATCAAGCCATTCTAAAACTTAGAGAGGAGTATGATGAAGAAGATAAACAAAAATTATTTTTAAATGCTAGAGTAAAAATGTACTCTTTTGTGCTATGGATAAAAATGAATTTAACCATATTAACACGTGATTTACTCAAGATATTTGACATACTTTAGAAGTCACTCATATAAGTATTAGCAAAGAAGAGGAAACGAATGAGCTTCTTATTGCATCACACACACTTTATTGCAAAAAATAAAAGTTTGTTGTCATAACTTTCCCATCAAAAAATCTTTTAGTGCTTTGCTTTCTTCACGTTTTTTATGGCAATCGTTATTATTTGTCGCCTTGTTTGATATATTATGACAACTTTTTATGTAGCCTTATATTTTTGTTTACTCATTTTTTCCACCAAAATTTTTTGTGGCAAACTTTTAAAAATGTGTTGCACTAAATCGCTTATTGTCGCAAAATATATTGTCGCTAAATCACATTTTTGTTGAAGTGATTCTCTTCTAGTGAAAGTTTAATGGCAACTGCAAGGAAGGGAAAAATGGAGGTCATGATGATGGCAGAAAGAATGGATGGCGTAGGTGGTGAAGATAAGGATATAAAGGGATTATTTTGGTATAAATTCTAGCTCCACGTAGCCTCTTATTGCATACTAAGATCGTTGATGCACATGGCCTTCTCCAGTGGTGGGAAAGGTGACTGCGAGCACTCCGACTGTTAAATCAACCTCTTTGTAAGTGAAATATTTGGGTGGGAAATTCCATTAGTTAAGGTATAATCAGTTCAGAACCTGAGAACCAAGGAAATTCCATTAGTTAAGGTGCAATGGTAGTATCATGGAATGGAAGAAGTGTTGGAATTTGGTTTAGAGAATGAAAATAAATTATGGAAAAGTGATTTTCGTGTCAACTTCGACCAAATATTCGAACTTGATTCTATAGTCAAATTATGAATATAAATAGACTATCTTATTCTACTCATCAATTAGATCGTCGTTGTATATTTGGAATCTCAAAATCAACTTCAGATGAATGATAAATTACGGTCCAAAATTGGATAGAAAATAGGATATACGGGCTGAAAAATGGCTAATTCTATCGCTCACCTATCGCTCGAACAAACTCGAGTGATGAAGAATGTCGCTCAAGCGACAGGCAAGCAAGAGAAGTTATGATGAAAATGTGTCACTGTCGCTCGAGCAAGAGCCCAGCGACAGCAAATGCTACGACCTTTGACAAAGGTTGTTGAGTTTGGGGCACGACATTTCACTCACAACCTTTCCTCTTCTACATAAAAAAACTCTTGCAAAATACTCTTCAAAAGTAATTTTAAAATCATTTTCGTATAGAGAGAAAATTTTGTTCTAAGTTCGTTGTCACTTGTGGTTTAAAGTGCTTCTACTACAAGTTGTATCCTGGGAGACAAGTGCAGTCCGTTGTACCGTTGTGGGGCAATATTATTTTAAGGAGAAAGTGTTTTCACTTGCCTTGAATTTCATTTTCACCTTGTTTTTCTTCTTCTTATTTTTTTTTTCCCATTTTCTAGAGTTTAATCACGCTCATGCGAATAAAACTTAAATATTTTCTTTACCTTAACAAACATTTACATATACTTACATCCCAACAAACTTAAGACAATAATCTGTTTGTTTGTGGTTGTTACATCATTTCTTCATCTTTGGAATAAGTTTTTGTGTGCTATTTATTTGTTTCATTATTTTGTAATTTGAACTTCTGTTTATAACAGAAATGAATCATGTTGAGACTACTTCGAGTCAAACAACAAATGGTACGAACCATATGGTTCCGCCTTTGGCCATACCTATATCAAACTCTCACTCCGACATGGGGAAAAATTGGAAAAGTTTGCAGTTGTGGTTTTTAAAAGATGGCAACAAAAGATGTTGTTTTATCATACTACTTTGAATTTAGCAAAATTCCTAAAAGAAAGTCCTACTATACAAGAAGGAGAAAATAATCGTGAGTCGATTATTGCATTAGATGCATGGAAGCATTCACATTTCCTTTGCAAAAATTATATCCTAAATGGATTGGACAATACACTTTATGTAGTACATAGTTCAATGGACTCGGCCAATGATCTATGGGATTCGTTGAAAAAGAAGTACAAGATCGAGGATGTCGGAACAAAGAAGTTCATTGTTGGCAAGTTTTTGGACTACAAAATGGTAGACTTCAAAATCGTGATAAGTCAAGCACAAGAACTTCAAGTTGTACTTCGTGATATACATGCTGAAAAGATTTCAAGAACTATCTCAAGCACAAACGCAAGATATGAATTTGGAGGAATCGATTGTACATTTGAGGATCGAGAAAGACAATAGAAACACCGAAAAGAAATCTATTGTTCAACTTGCAGCAAATTTTGTTGAAATTGGTTCGAAGGTTGTCAACAAAAAAGTAAGATCTCCGGTGTTGTACCAAAAAAATACAACTCCAAGAATGCCAAGAAGTTTAAAGGCAACTGTTAGAATTGTGGAAAAGTCAGACATTGCTCTAATGAATGTCGAAAGCCTAACAAGAACTCACAAGCAAATGTGGTTGAAAGAGACTCCATTTCTGAAGGGATACAAGAGATGAATCTTTCAATGGTTGTTTCTGAATGTAACAATGT
>CAIGRT010154999.1:0-29507 GCA_903798405.1 Fraxinus platypoda
CTGTTCCTGAGCCTAGTGGATTCGGCCAGCAAGAAGGAAGAACCGCCATTGAAGGAGGAAAGCTGGACTGATGAAAGGGAAGTCTCTGTCCCGTTTTTAGTCTGATCTTCAGTTTTGGTTTTTTTTTAAGCAATATATATACATTTGCAGTCATTACTTGAGTTGGATAGTATTCTGTTGATTTTGTATTTCTGGAAATGCTATTGGAATATGTTGATTACTATTATTGGTTATTTTTTGGAGTATACTGAATTTCTGGGATTGAGTTTTGAACTCTGTCATTGATATATTATGCTGTAGTATTCCCAACAGGTTAGCTGATTCGGCCAGCAAGAAGGAAGAACCGCCATTGAAGGAGGAAAGCTGGACTGATGAAAGGGAAGTCTCTGTCCCGTTTTTAGTCTGATCTTCAGTTTTGGTTTTTTTTTAAGCAATATATATACATTTGCAGTCATTACTTGAGTTGGATAGTATTCTGTTGATTTTGTATTTCTGGAAATGCTATTGGAATATGTTGATTACTATTATTGGTTATTTTTTGGAGTATACTGAATTTCTGGGATTGAGTTTTGAACTCTGTCATTGATATATTATGCTGTAGTATTCCCAACAGGTTAGCTGATTNTTCTGGAGTATGCTGAATTTCTGGGATTGAGTTTTGAACTCTGTCATTGATATATTATGCTGTAGTATTCCCAACAGGTTAGCTGCTGAGGTTCTTACCATTTCAAATAGATTTTGCAGTGTCTAGTAAGCTGCAAGAATAGATATAGCATAGCATACTCCACATCCATGTAAAAATATCGATCAGGTGTGTAGTAACTTCTGCGTGTCATAGAAAGTGGATATATGTATTGAATTATTCTACATGTACATCAGAGTTTACATTTTGGTGTACATAATGTCCAAGTGGCATTTCATCATTGACCGGTGAAAAAAAATGTCACTTGGACATTATGTACACCAAGGTGTAATCCGTGACGTACATATAGCAAAAGCATTTATTTATGCTCTTCTTTAATAAAAAAGGACAAGAATTTTTGTTACGTCTCTTTATGCAGTCTTGATGACCAAGTTGGCTTATTAAGTGGAGCAAATTATGAGGAAACATCTATGGTTAATGAGAAAAGCAGGCGTAATTCCGCGTATGGCTTCAGGTACGATGTTTCCCCAAGACGTAGATTATGTGTCAATGCTGAATGATTCATATAAAAATGGTTATACGACATGCTGTTTTCTTGATTTAGTAAATTCGAATTTTGAGGATGAACTGTTAACATCATTTCTTGTGTGTGTTTGAGGAAGCAGAGGTACATGGGGTTGGGATTATTCAACTTTCTTCATGGCTAATAGGAAAAGAGGAGTCGATGTTATCTCTGTGGCTGGAAAGAAACTTTAATCAACTTTGTATAGTGAACTCGTGTCTGCTATTCCATCGCGACTTGATGCGCATCCATACAAGGTTGGAATGCTTGCAAGGGCTACACACGGAGGTCACTCAGGTCAGGTTTATATTTGAACTATATCAAAATTGTACCTTCGGTAGGCAATTTTTGTACATAATGAAACATTGGAAGCCGGGGAGCTGTTTGGAATTTCTTTTGTAGCAAGTGTACAACTTATATTGATCGGAGGCACCTAAGAAATCAATTTAGTGTACAAGTTCATTGCTAGAAATAATTGATTCCACTGTAGAGATGGCTATATAGACTGAATTAAGTGGCATATTTATGTGGAAACATAAGATACAACAAATTGCTGTCAATTCTCGACTTCTATAAAAGATTGGGGTGTTCAGTTCAACTTCCATTTTTTAAAACTCATTTTCAACTAGACAATTCACTGGACCCACAACTTTAATCAATTTTTCAATGATACATTAATCTACTAAAAAAATTGATTTTTAACAAAACCAAATGTGCTTTAAGTAATCTGGGATAATGGAATGACTAATATTGAAAGTAAACTGATACTGAAGGATACATTTTACCTCAAAATACCTTGGCTACCGGAAAATTTGCAAAATGGTTTCAGGTCAAAATGAATTATTTGCACGCCTAAACTAGCTCTTGGAGCTAAGGCACGAGTAGATGTTTCCAATAGCAGAAAAAGCCAATATTCAATTGGAAGTGTTGATCCAATTCAAAAATTATGTTTTGCAATTTCTCTAGTCAGGACTTCTACTTTAGCTTTAAGATTGTCTTCTTCTCTAAGATGATAAACGTCTGCACTAGAAGGATTTCCTACCGCTCGTGACCTATTGGCGCTATCAGTGGCAATTCAATTTCTAAGTGACTCATGTATCAAACCATCGATGGTCACTATTAATTACTAGGGCACAACATAATCAGAGACAACAACAAGGACGGGCGTAATTACACTGATCAAATCAGTAAAATGTATCTACATTTTGGAACCTCAAACCTCCAAAGGCACAGCAGATTCAGGTCGCACTCGATTTAGTCTAACGGTTCCAAGGATGTACTCTGGGAGTTCTTCCTCTTCCTGAGCCTGTATCATACAGAAGGTGTGTGGAATGAAATAGTAAAACGACCCAAGAACAAATCAGATTTATAAGAGTACAAACTATAATGCAGTAAAATTGTTCCATTCAGCTACTAAAGCCAAAATCCCATTCTTACGAATCTAATACTCTGCAAATTGATCATCCAATTTTTTTATCAACAACATCAACTTATTTAGTTTCTTTTCATCTATGATGGTGGACAGTAAAACTTCATCATCAGAGTATCAGACAATGTAGTTCGCGTAGCTTCAAGTATCCTTACAAGTACAGAAAAAAGACATTGAAAACGTGCTTATATTCCAAAATCTCTAAATAAATTGTTTCATAAATTCTTGTAAATCTAGTCATAGAAGCGAATAACATGTTGGATCAGATAAAAACAGTAAAGAATCAACCATCAAAAGCCAAATTATGGGGACTCAGAATATGGAAGATATTACAATTCTGAATAGTTCAAAAGATGGCCACAAGAAAGAATTTGTAGATTATAACATTTAAGTTCGAAGTGGTGGTGGATCAGAAATTGGAGCGTTTGAATCTTCTTCTTTTAACGTAAAAAAGCATCATCTTAGGGCTCATTTGAAAGATAAAATCAATTTAAAGGGAAAACCAACCACAGAGCAAGCATACGACACGAGAACCAAATATTTTGGTTGATACAAGATCTTGAAAACAAATTGCATAGGCACACGATCTCAAGCTTGAGACAGACTCAATCCATGACAGTGCACCCAGATCTTCTAGAAAACTAAATAGCAAAGTTACTAAAATTACTTTTTAAGTAACCTTTAATTTTCAACATGTTTGGATAAGTTACTTATAATTACAAGAAGTTACTAATTTTGCCAGCAACAAGTTGCATTCAAAATAAGTAACTTAATATCAACCTTGACCAACAAAAGAATTGATTTTCTAAAAACCTACTGATTCAACAGTAACTAAAGCTTTTAGCCTAAGCCAAACATGCACTAAGAGGGGGAAAACCAGCAACATACGAACCTCTATAACTATTGCAAGATCAACAACAATGCTTGTAATGTATCCAAGGACAAGGCCAATGACGCTCCTTGCTACAGATGATGAGCCAATATCTATATCAATCTGCAGGAATAGGAAATTATGGAAGCTCCGATGAATGAGAGCCAAAGACCACAAGCAGCTAATACTAAAGTTGACAGATAAAATTATTTCAAAGCAAGGAAAACCAAAAATAGACGGTAACATTGTAAAATATAACACAAAACGAAGTCGAAAGTACGTTGTAATTTAAACCCCAGCAACTTACAAATAGAAAAAAACAGAGAATTTTGCACAATGATCAGCATCCAATAATTCTAGGACCAAGAATATTAGGATCTTACCTCCAGAAAATTATCTTGCCGAAGGTATTTGCAAGTTACTGCTTTTCCTAGCTTGCAAGCTTTTGTTCCAACTGCACGCTTGACCATCCAGTATCCCTATTATAACAAGAAAATTACGAAAAAAATATGAAAGAACGTCAAATAAAGCTCACAGAAAGGCAACCAATCTTGATACTGGCAAACGATGATACCTCAGCAATGCTGGGAATAAGTTTGAATCTTGAATCACGAAACAGGTCAGTTCCATTAGCAAATTTACCCAACAAAGAAGTATTATTTACAGGCCTATCTGCAGCATAATATAGAACCAGGCTGTAGTTCGGTTTGGCTGGGACCTGCACAAAAAAAACAGAGCAAGTTTTTTTCTCAATCATAAAGGTTCTATATATAAAATACATATGTGTTTGTTTCCCATTTTATAGTAAGAATGCATTTTGGAATAGTAGATTGATGGAGAATGTGTCGTTAAAAAATAAGAAAAAGTTTTGAGTTTGCGTGTAATATTAATTTATTGAAAAAAGTGTGGTTGAAAAGATGTATTTTTGAAATAATGGGAATCAAACAGGGGCATAGAAGGTTATAGATAATTTCAGCATTTCATTACAACTTTCTGTGACATACATTTGCACACCTACTTTAGCCTTTTAGCATGTGATGAAGTACGTGACAAATGACAATTGTCACTATTTATTGACTAGACACCACCTTTCTGAGGCACGTTTTGTTCGTTGTAGATTTCTTTCAAAAGTAAAATAACACAATTATGCAATGCTGGGGTTATGGGTTTACTATTCCAGATAGAGGAATAAAAATAATCTCTTACTACGTTAACTGGAAAAAAGAATAAGATATTTTGTAAGATACCTCAAGATTGACAACAAGGACGAATGGAAGTTTTTTTCCTGCGTCATTCTGGAAATAACAGTACACATAGAATTAGAAAGTTTGTGAGAAGCTTGGGCTCACAAACTGAACATCATCAATGGGAAACACGCCCATAAAGGAAAAATAATGAATCTTCAATGCCAGCAGTTTTCTCTTTATTGCAAGAAACGACCTCAATATTGACATCACAATATAAAGAGTACAAAAGTACATCAAACAAGCATGAAGATAAAGAGATTTGCATAATATTTACTAAAACATGCACCAAATTATAATTCTTTTAACATTATCAAATAGGAGAAGATATATGTAGAAATGGAGGCATACTCAACCATCACCGTGTCAACAGCTTCATAATGGTAGAATCATGGATCTGTCACAAATACCTTATATAAGAAGAGAAAGAAAAATGGGATGCGATTGCCATCTGCTTCGAAAAATACCTTCTCAAGCCTTCTTTAAATACAGTGTTCATTCTCCCACAAATTAGTGAATCAAACTGGATATTTCATTTTAGAAGTTTATTTTATCAGTCATTGAAATTGCAGGATGAGAGTATGTTGATTTTCTCCACAGACAAGAAAACCAGAAATAGTAGCGAACAACTTCGGGAATGGAATTGCAGCAGACAATTTAACAACACGGATTAAGCTGTGCTCAAGAAGGCGGGAACTAGGCATGAGGAAACAGCCTCGCATATGGGGAAGGCGTGGATAAAAGGCAGTCAACTCTATTCCTGACCGCCTAATGCAGCTAGGCGCCCAAAGGCGTGCGGCTTTTTTTTCCTAATTTTTTTTATTTTTCTAAAGGTCAAATAATCTAATTAAATAAAAGAAATAATTATTAATTGTATTAGAAAAATTAAAATAATAATAAAAATATGTAACGCCATATTACGCCTGGGCATGCCTAAGATCGTAAGGTGCATGACCTTGCTGCCTTGCGACACATGCACCTCATGCCTTTTAGAAACTTAGAAATAAGAGATGAGACTAAATGTGCAACAGCGTATAATTTATTTCTTTGGTGTATTTTAGGAGAATTCAACCTTGTATCATGCAACAGTTCATGTATGTAATTCAACTTAGAATTAAGACTTGTTTGCAGGAAAAGACAATGCAGAAGTTCGAGCCTTGTTATATTCTTCTATGAGACTTGAAACCTAAACCACCCCAGTGCCATAAAGATGCCAATCAATAGAAGTTGTATGAGAAAATGTAATTAAAAAAAATGCAGCAGTACCAAGAGTGTCAAAGTTTGGCTGAATGATCTTCCCGTTTGGGATCCTTGCATTATATAGATGAATATGTCATATGTACATTGTAATATGATACAATTTAGGTAAACTGTAATTACTACCTAAATTACAATATATATATATATATATATGCTAATAAAACATAATCTTTGTGAATATCAAAATCTTCGTGATCTCAATCTCATTGACAAAGAGCTCCCTCTCAACCACTAAAATGTACTTCAAAAATTGTCGTGCCCAAGTAAATTAAAATACTTCAGTGCAGGACAATAAAAACTACTAAGGAGTAATTTCATTTTAAAACCTGAATTGAATTGAATTGAGAAAGATTTTGGCATTAATTTCTAGTCAACCTTCATATTCTTACAGCTCAAGAATCAGAAGCCATTGACAGAATATTTAAGCCAAGAACATTTAAATATTTCCAAATCATGTATATTAAGAGCAATAACAGAGGATGTGTTTGGGTAAACTTTTTAGTAAAAATAGTGGTGGGGACCACAAAGTGTGTGGATAATAATTAGCAGTTTGAATTTGTGGTTGAGATCAAAGTTTGAGTTTGACTGGTAGAAAAATGACAATGGAATGAAAAAATAATCAAAGATAATCGGAGGCAGAGAATATATTGCCCCTATTTGGGCTCCATTCTCCAAAAATACATTTTTCTCTTTCTTACTTTCAACCACACATTCTCTAAAATATTACTATTCAAAAATGCATTTTTTCCCAAAATGCATTTTTAATGGAGCCCAAAAAAGGGCATTGTGATGTATTGTTTTGTATAGTTTTTCTGATTACGTAATGTGATGTAAAATCAAGTATATGCTCACCTGAACAAGGCTTTTAGGATGCAATGCAACCTTCGTTGCAGGGTTGTCCACCTTGAACCAGTCAACTGCTATGAGCTTGAGAAGAGGTTCTCCTCCTTTTACCTGAAGAGAGGTCACACATAAGATTGTTTCCAGTAAAGGAAATCCACAAAAGTAGATATATGAGGTTGCTTTTGGTACATCAATCCTTGTTGGTTTGGAGGGAAAGAAATAAATACAATAGACACAAACAAATAACTGGAATCCTTTGATAGTACGGAAACGTGATAGGTCGAACAAAGTGATCTTTTGATCATTCATCTAAACTTTTAGGCTTGTCATGAATTATATTGTCAAGAAACTATTAACTCTACAGAGAAATTGTCTTTTACTTTCATTACTTCACGCAAATGGATCATAAAATTCTTTCCATACTTCTTAACCTGTATGAACAACTAATTTGGATGAAAAGGCTTAGTTTCTATTTTTAATTCCATTTATTAGTAAAAAAGGCAAGGAAAATTCAACTTTTGATGGAGTGTTGTATTTATAAGTTTTGGAACCAACCTTGGTGTTATCTTTCAAATATGTCTTCCCTCTGATCATGAATCCTGTACCATCTGGAGAAGACCAACAATTTTTATCACCTTCATCCTTTGCTCTCCTCATGGATCCATAAAATTGACTTGGCTCAAGATTGATTGGGGGTTCACGGGAGTTTAACTCCTTGTTTGTATCTGTGGCTGTATCATTTGATAAATTGAAAGTTTTACAACTAGTGTTTGCTCATTGAGTGGTAATACATCTAGGGAAAAATAGTGGACTTTTTCTCTATTAGAAATGCTAAAATAAGGAGAACCTGAAGTTCGCTTTAGTGCCAAGCTTGCTATAGCCCATGAAACGTTCTTCAGTTTAATCTTTTTGACCTGGTATATAAATATAAGTTATGAAGTTATGTACCTCTTCAAATATGCAATACATTATCTGAAGATCAATAAATAAACCTTATTGACTTCCATGTCATCGTCATCATCCTCGTCTTCTGATGATGAATCAGCGGAAATTGCGTCATAGAACTCATCTGCCATTTCTGCATCCTCAAATTCACTACTGGACGAAGAAACATGAGATATTTTTGATTGAACAAATGAGGTAGACGATACAGATGTAAGTGCTGGATTTGCTCCAACATATTCCTTCAGACCTGAAAAAATGATGACACATCAAAAACATCATGATTATAGCAATATTTGGACATCTATAATTCTGAAGCCAACCTCTGTAATAGAGAGATCTCTGGAAAGAAAAGAAAAGAAAAATATCTCCAAGAACATGTAATAAGAACAGCATGCTAGGGTATTGAGGTAACCCTGATTCCATCTTTCTCAAACATTGAGCAAGAGAGACAATGAGGCACAAACAATGGTTGTATGACTTAAAAGATTATTTTCATTTGATTTACCAACCAAATGTAAGACAGATATGCCTTGCTCGCTTTAAGGTACATGTCAAGACTACTTTGTCATAGTTGAGTTATAAGGATGAAATGATGATTTCAAACATAGTATGCAGATCTTGCATAAAGAATTACAAGTTCTGCACGAGTTCTAACCATCAATCCCCGTTAGCAGCTGACTGAGAATGATATGTTGCTGAACAGTTTGTACATAGGAGGCATGAGAAGTGTTACCAACCTGCCACTTGACTCAACAATGCATAGGGAACAGTCTTTTCAAATTTCTGGCTATGATTATTCCTCCATTTAAGCCAACCTCTAGGGCTTATCTCTAGCATTTGTGTAACCAGACATCTGGCAGTATTTGATGATGAAGACGTGCTTAAATTACTGATCTCCCAAGTAGAAGCTACACAGCAAAGTCAGAATAATAAAATGGTCAGGGAACACAAGATAACATTTCATAACTTCCTTATACGCAGTTATGGAAATTTAGAGATAAATGAGATATTATCGGCAGTATATCAAAGACAAAAGAAATACATGACACGCTAAGCAATTTGAACATAAAAGAACTTGTGAAAGTATATAAAATAAATTACTGATTGTTAAGAGCCGTGCATTTCATTTCAGAAGTATAGAAAGTCAAAGTAAATCTGAAGAGGTATAAGTGATTGCTTTCACTTCAAAAGAACGATTGTCCGTGATATGAGAATAGGAGTACATAACCTTGTCTGTGTTCTGCTGGCTCATAAACTTGGTTTTATTCAAGCCTCCAAACACATGTTTCGGAAACAGCATTACAATTTCTCATTTGGCCATAGAACTTTTACCAATGGTGGGTGGGGACTTGAAGTGACAATTGGTCACATTGCTAAAGCATATAAAAGTAACTCCAAGCAAATTTTTGGGCTCGATTCGTGCCATTCTAGAGTAGAAATCCACATGTTACCCACTAGTTCCATGTTAATGCTTCAAAAACTTTTGTAAAATGAAAGGAATAAAAAGAAAAAAATCCTCTTTCAACGCCCATTTCTCCGTTGACTTCCAAAAGCAAAAAGATCCTCCACATTGTCCCATATAACAAAAATATTGAAAGTTTCAGCTTCTCCAGTTATTGAGCTTTCACTCTAATGATTTCACTTAAATTCTCAAGAAAGTAAGAACTATGACACGTGATCCAAACTTCTATTTCTGTTTCTTTAGTTCAATTAACGAAATGTTCATTAAACGCTGGAAGCTCTAAAAAAGTAAGGTAATAGATTCTTACGGCTGATTATTGTGCGTTCATAACCAGATCTCGAAGGCTGCTTTTTGTGTTCACAAGGAAACTGCAGGATTGCTGCACCAATAATGTTATCAATTGTCAGTCCAGCCATTTTGAGAATGATGTTGAATAGATCTAAACTGCATATTTACAGAACTATAACATCAAGGGAATATATATATCAGTTCAGTAACAAACACAAAAAAGACACAGTTACTCAGAATATCAAACACGTGATAAAACTAAAACTAGTAGTATCTAGTAAGAATCTTAGATAATTAATTTTCAGTAGGTTCTTACACTGGAAAGTAGCTGACATATTTTATCATCCATCAAATTAAAATTGACAACTATTGAAAGTACACATGGGGGAAGGGCAAGGTAAATTCTAAAATGATGAAGTGACTAAAATTTTATTTCCCTATCAATCAGTTAACTATAAAATTGAGACATAAACCTGGGTATCTTAACTTCAGAAATGATAAAACACAGAGAGCTCAGCATAAAATTTCTTAATTTGTTGTCTTTCGTTCTTCCAACATCCTCTTTTGATCTAGGTTCCTGAATGCTTTTGTCATGCTTTATAAGCAGATTCTATCATCCTTATAACTCGATATTAATTCAATTTTGACAGGCTTAATATAGCTCTACAAAAGATTCATTAACGGAAATGTGAAAGGTACTGATAAAGCAAAGTTATAATTTCAAGTCATAGTTCACAGCTCCAGGACGCTTAACTTCAATCTCAGAATCTTTCGACAATGTTCATATTATTCCTAATCCCTTTCACTCTTATTTCTTTCGTCTCATTTCAACATCATTAACCTGAAACAAGAAATTAATCACTTCTAAACATATTGAAAGCATTCAACAGTGAGATTCGTCTTGTTTACAAGCCATATTCATGTTTTAATACATGATGAGCACAGTTGCATGCACATCAAAGAAAGATGACTCCACGAAAGCACACAGAAACCAACAAAACCATAAAACCTGTAGCTAAAATAGAAAAAGTAACTGTAATCGCTTACTATATGTTCCATCTTGTCCTCGAAACCATTGCCTTGAAAAAATAAAATCTCTTTTTGACTGCCACCTGCATACAAAAATCTGTGTGGTATTGCAAATAGTATATCTGAATCCAGAAAGGTGTATATTGTTTCTCTTCTTATCTTAGATGCTGAACTCAAGTCTATTTGGGCAGTGGAGAGATGAATATTGGAAAAACACTGTAACCTCAACCAAAATAGTAAACTATGTAATCTGGAAATTGCATTCACTCGTCCCAGTTATGGTTGCGCTCGAGGGGGGCGCCATGACATTAGTTGCATATTCATTATTCACTCTCAAAACATATAAACACATGTGAATTGCCACCAATAAAAGAAAACATGACTAAATGCAAAAACACACATACAGATCCTGTCACATTTTCTGCTAATACAGAAGAGAATAGAAACACGCCACTGAAAGACTTGACTGAGATATAGATGGCGATGAAAGGATTACGTAGTTTGGCCAACTGCAAAATATCAGGGTTCCTTTTGGAAAGTGAGGTTAGGAAATGGAGAATGGACTTAAAGCGCTGAAATCAATTACTACACCAGCACTTACAAACATAAAATAATATGAAGGAAACCCTGATAAGTCTTTTCTTACATAAAATGGTTAATTGCTGGAGACAAGATCGAGTGAATCTAGTTTAGCGAGCATGCCTTACTCTAATAGGGGCATTAAAGCTAGAACAGTCGGAAGTTACCTACATGACTAGTTACTTGAATGCTAAAGCACGCTTTAGCAACAGAAATTAAAGAAATCGTATAGAAAACAAATGAAAAGTCAACTTACCAAGTCAAATATCTTGGATTAAATGTCCCATACACAACATCATAGTGTCCATTTACAGAATCAAGCATCTCCAAGTCACCTGTTATTGTATCCCACCTGTAAAAGTACGGTTAGATGCACTTCGTAGGAACAAGCAAGTGCCATGAAGAAAGTCTGAGTCAATTACTCGTATCTCTTATTTCGATCAAGACTCAACACAATTTCGAATACAGTATCTGCATTCGCATCAACAACACCGACAGCTTTGACCAAGATGCCTTTACCACTCTACAAAAAAAAAAGGGGGGTAATCCATTATAAAGAGAAAACTTTGATCATTTGTAAAGTTATCAATCTGTTTGAAGCCATTGGAAAAATACAAACAAACATTACAAGATGCCAATAAGTTGTATATATTTGACAGCAACCTACAAAACTAGTATTAACATGTGGAGCTCCAACTGGTGGTGATACTTCATTCAGTATCAACATCCAATAAAGCACTCACGATCAACACCATTCCACGTGCGATAGCAATACTAGATGATGTATTGATAAAAGATAACACCATGAGAGCAAGACTCAAAGATGAGCAATCTAATAGGCGAGCATACATACAGTTTGGCAGAGAAACGCACTAAAGGAATAGCAAAAATATAAGTCATACTAGATTTTTGAGCCATATATTTAATTAAGCACAATTTCATGACTGTGCTTAATGGTGGATACCTTAGAGTTGGAGACATCTTCAAAAATCCTTACACCTGAAATCCAAAGGTCCAGAAAAAAAAAGATACATTACACATTTTTCTAAATAAGTAAACATTTTTTAAATACATAAAAACAATACTGTCATTTCTCTAGGGCTACTTTATCCAGTAAATTGCTCCTCAGCTTTTATAGATTATACTAATTGTAGTTCAAAATTACTATCAGACACCTTTTGTTATAATCGTCAGTTAAATGTCCAACCTGAGCCTGGAAAATGCAGGTGTAATGCTAAGTTTGGGTCCCATTGGTGGTACAATGCACTACTTTATACTGACTCACTAAAAGAACAAAGTACTTGTTTGCAATTAGACAATCATCGGTAATCTAGTAGACAATGCTTGACATTCAGCATCACTAAAGTCAGAATTTAGGTTTGAGGAGCCTCTACTTCCATGTTGTCAAACCTCAAGAGACATGCCCCACTTTTTTCATCCTACAAATTAGACAAGCTCTACAAAATCAGAGGAACCAAAAGCTGATTATGCTAGACTTCTTGGACAGTATTATCCTGCAAGGGGAAAAAGAAAAACCTAGTGTACATGCAATGGGCAATGTATAAGCAATACAAGACTTCAAATCTCTGCATACAGACAATTAGATAGCCCTTCCCAATTTCACAAATGCATCAACCGAACACCCGTTGTCTATACCATAGTTGACAAAATCTCATACTGCAGATTTCAACTACAGTTCAATTCAATTCATCAGATTATCAATTTGAGCAAAAAGTCCAAGCGTCTTGAACTACAAGAATGACAAACAAATTTCAATTTAGTTAGGCACGAATTTGAGCAAAAGGTCCAAGCATCCTTATTTTATATACTATCGAAGTTAGTTAAGGAGTTATAAATCTGCTTGCCCAGGTTTTCGAGAATTTACTTGCATGCTTTTCTTCTTTTCTTCAATCAAGAATTAGAATCCAATTTTCATTGCCACTGTAGTATTTGGAGCTTATGCTTTTCATCATAACTTCAAATGCTTTCCCAATGAGATTACTGAATCAAGCAGTGAAATGACCGCCAGATCAGCTGCTCACCAGTAAAAGGTGAGAAGTACAGGTTACATGATATATGCTGCCTCTGCTGCTCTGCATATTTTACACTATTTTGCAATGGTCCCTTTACTCAATAAAAAAGTGGCATATCCAAGGTATCAATCCTCTTTCCTCTTATAGCTTATCTACCAAGTCTTCCCAAGAATATTCACAAAACTCAGTGACCAAAAATCCATATGTCCAGTCATCCAAACAGACAGAAAGCAATGAATAACACAAAAGGATCTAAGGGCAAGATCAACATTGACTGCCAAACATACCGCCAGGTTGGCAAAAGATAATATAATGTGGACCTTCAGGCTTCAGCTATATGATTACAGAAAAAAAGCTTCACCAACATGATTTTAAGTGGTTTGCATTGCAAACCTTTAGACTGGCATAATGCTAAAATAGTGGATCGAAGGTTATAGTTACCACGGTCATGTTAGCGCTTACTTCAATGATGATACAAATAAGTATGCATATTTGACAAGAACAGAAAGAATCCCTCAAAGAATCTACGCATTAACCATTAGCAGTACAAGTCAAGGACTAACTTTATATTGTGATCTAGAATGGTTTCAATAATTTCTGCAAATAATAAGATGAAATCAATGTGTTGCACAAGGTAAACGAGAAACTTGAGAATAGTTAGAAATCAAGAATGATCAGAAAAATCTACTAAGTATAAAACAGATAACCGTTGACAAGGAGTAAATGGGGACAAAAGAAAAAAGAAGAAGAAATACCACCCATTGTACGAACACATTTCCATTGATGTGCTTCAACTACATCTCCGCTATCTGCATCAAAATATGCATCTGGTCTACCACCAGCACCCAAGCTTGAAGACCGGCGCAAAAGCATTTCTGGGCCTATTATAACACATTACCAGCAAATAAAAGGCAATGTATATATCTTGAATTGCTGGTCGTTGCTTGAAGTGCAAGAATTTGGATGTTAATAAACAGATATGATCACCCAGATTTGGACAATTCACAGAAACAAAATTTTATTATATCTGAAAAGTATTCAAGGAAATGTAGAGGCGTCCTCACTAAAATCAACACCTCTAACATAAGTTCTCGTGAGCTTATCCATGCCCTCTAATTTTCACCACCAGAACAAGAAATTTATTAAGACAATACCACGCCCCTGGTTTAGAAAAACTATTTCCTTCACACGAGGTAGAACTCAATGAACTCTTGCATATTTACAAGTGCACACTCACAGATACACAAAACCCACATGCACATATGTCAATACATGGACCAGGACGAACATATTACATATTTAATTTGTATATATGGCGAAGCAACTAGTTTACAAATCCCCCTCCCCCCCAAAAGAAAAAGCTAGCTTCCTACTCACCACACCTACTTATTGTTAAAAGTCACGCCAGAAGAATCGATGCTACTCGACATGATATAATAGTAAAAGCCAAAAACCATATAAAAATAAATAAAAATTATTATCAATATTTTTTTTTCTAGTTTCAGTTGTGTAAGAAATATTCCTTGAAATGTTATTGAGCTTAGCCATAAAAAAGATGACAAAATAGTAAATAGAAAAGAGTCATTAAGGTATCTTAATACAGACAAAAAGCCAATTGCAAGATTATCAAGCGTAATAAATATCATAAAGGTACCTAACCTTGACCTATCCTTATTAGCTTTTTCAAACCACGGGCATATCTTCGTACTCTCGGCCGATGTTTTTCAAGGTTAATCCTTCCAAAAAGAAAAATAATCTTAGAGTGCATAAAAATATTTTAAGTGAGTCCAATAGTAAGCATGAATGTGAACTAACTACACATGGAATTTCACAATTTAAAATGGCATTTTCACAATTTCTCAATAGCATAGCCTACATATGGAACACATTTGCAGCACTTCAGTAACAAATCTGAGTATCATGTCAAGTAGATCAATATTTCCCTTTAATTCACTCATTTCTCTATATTTCAACCTTTCATGTTTTCTTCTGAGATGAGAAACAAAGGGGCATGAGATGACATACGAAGTTCATTATTTACGAAAGATATGTATAATGCAATAACTTCCTAAAAGGGGAAAAAAGAGAATCCACGTTCTCTTTTCAACAGAGTAAGATTTCCATTTACTGAGAGAGTCAAACATACTCATCCTCCATGTTCAGCTTGTTTCTTGCACTACCACCTCTTGAAAGCTCATATGCTGCCTACAGTCAAACAATGAACCATGAGAAATAAAAGCCAAGGAAAATAGAATAGAAAATTCACCTGATCATCCCTTTGTTTAAACATGGAAACTTGGGAATCGGGTTAAGGATTACATTCTAGCATGACAATGGTATGATTGTGCAAAATTAAATGGCTTAATAGGAAACATATGGCAACTACAAATTGAACTTAATCATTTTGTGACAGACATATGTTACAAAAGGTGAAAAAAATTCATAGTTCCAATATACAATCATCAGTTTTTATAAATATCCATGAATTGGCATGATCGAATACTTAATCTCTACAAAGAAGGCCTTTTTTTGGGATCAGGATGCAGTGCATATTAATGTAACCGTAACTTATGATGCTTAGACATGTCAAATGAACCAAATTCATCAAATAAGAATGAAACCAACAATCTTGAAGCATCATGCACAAAAATTGTAAAACTATATGACAAACTACTAGTCCTTTTTCTCTTGTACCTGTTGCTTTGCATGATCAAATGCTTCCATCCATTTTCGAGCGTCACCAGCTGTGTCACAAGCAATCTTGTAACAATAACAAAACTTGTTCAGTGTGAGTAAATTTGACTCCATGATCCTTCCAAAAAATAAAACACATGCACCATAAAGTTTGCACATTGAGCAAATGCACATATGCACTTTAGCCAATCTAAACTGATTTGTTTCTTGGAGCTTTAACATAGATCTCAGATCTTGATTTCATGTTTTAGCGATTCATTCTTTAGTGGAAATCTTTAGTGTGGCTCTCCTCTATGGACACCAGAAGTAGGAAGCAATCAGAGAAATGATTTTGTAATTTCAAGATGAACCAAGTTTTATGATATCTGTTTCATATGCATTTCAGTCCCAAAAAGAAATGTTTGACCTCAAGAATCCACGCTTGAATAGGCTGCCTACATGTAGTTACAAACACTTCATCTATTTTATTTCTAAAGTCTGCTAACTTCTTAGGACAATCCTTTATAAAGTGACCCTCTTCTTGAGGGTTAAAATATCTTTTACTTCTGACCTTTCCCTTAGCCTTATTCTTTGATTACTCTTATTCTTATTCCAGTCCTGTTTATGGGAATTTCCATTTCTAGAGTTACTTTTTCCTTTAGCTAACAAGTTTTACCACTGATGTATTCTTTACCTTCAGTTTTGAGCTCCAAATCCTTATTTCTTATTGCAGTAATTCTTATATCAGGGGTTCATGCGTCTCTGTCATATTAAATGACATTTTTAACATCTTTACACTAGTCGCTAATTTAATTTAGTAAAACTACATATAGCTGATCCTTAGAGATTTTTTCATCACTATTCGCAAGGTCTCTTATTAGTCTAATAAATCTGTCTAAATTCACTTCAATATCAACGCTAGGGTCTACCTTAATGCTGAAAAAACTGTTTTAGAAGGTAAACTTTATATAGAATAGTCTTGTGAGGTGAATATATTCTAATTTTTTCAATAGTTCAATTGCATGCTTTGTTTTCTTAAACTCCCATAACACATTATCAGATAAATGCATAAATACAGAACTCCAGGCTAATTCATCTAATTCTTTTTTCATATTAGCATCAAAATCAGTAGGATTTGTTGTAAAAGTATTAATTTCATCTTTTGGCGCCAGAGACTACAGTCTCCTTTTCCATTAAAAAGAAAAGATACTTACCAAAAAAACATATCAAAATATTCAAAAGGGTTTCATCATCTTACAGATGATAAGCTAACACAATTCTATGCACTTGAGCAAAATTGGGAAATGAAATGCAAATGATGATGAGGACAACGGTGGAAACAATGCTCATGGAATCAAACTACCACTTACTTCTCCCTTTTTTGTCTCATCCAACCGATTGTAAAATCTTAGTATATAAAAATCCTGCAAATAAATAAATAAAATTAGAGAGCGAAATCAGAATTTGATATCTTCAAAGCAGCAGAGGTGTCCCAACTACTCAAAATGATACTAAAACAGGAGTAAATCAGATAAAAACTGGGAATAGTGAATCAATACGATACAACATGACTTGTACAGGAAAAATAATGTCTTGATTCCATCAAATACTATTTATAGACGAATACATTGCAGAAGACTTACATTAAGATTAATCTTCCGACGGCCTAACTCTTCCACCATAAGAGTGTGCCCCACGACACCCCTACGGATGGGTTTCTGCAATAAAATACTATTGAATCAGATATTGCATTTATGCTTGTCTCTAGAGTGAATGAATAGAAACACACAACGTGCCAAGAAACTGGCTTGGTTATTAGAAACACTAAAAGAAGTATTAACCACAATAGCATGACAATCAAATAAGCACGACCATCAATGCTTGTGTACACATTTATGATTAGCATATGAGCGCCTTTATTCCTTTGTTTTTCCCCTTGTGATTCTATTCTCGATAAAATAGTATGTGTCCTCCACCATCTACAGCTAAAGCATAGTCATTAAAAACATATGCACGATGATGAATATTGCAGATGCTACTAAAATCTTCCAAACAAGCTTCTCTAACTTGATGATGAATGAAGCACAGAACATTGACCATAAATTACTTTTTCCTTCTTCTCAAGCAATTTAGAGGTAATAAAAGATGAAAGCTCAAGTGCATTACAGAAAGGAAAAAGGTTGACCCTTGTCCAGATTACCCAATTCAGTAGCTCTCCTAAAGTTCAAGCATAATTCGACTTAATCATAACCAACATTTTCAGCTCTTTATAAACATTTTCAATATTCTTCTCAACATAACCACACAATCAATAAAGGAAAGACAAAATTCATTTGTTAATGGAAAAAAATATGAAAATGAATTGATACATACAGCAGAAGGATCATCACGGGGGTCTCTTTTGTACATCTCCGCATACTTTCCTCGTATAAAGAGAAACCGCAAGTGGCAATACTCATGCCCAATTGAATTGACTCCTAGATGATACACCCACCCAAAATACTCAAACTTCGCACCACCACTAATAACATTGTCATCATTCCTCGTATTGTTATTATCAAGATTATTGACCGGTCTTCCTTCAGATCCAGACTCGGAGCCACCACTCTCCGACGAGGCTCCTTCAGTCCCCACCTTCTTATTTGCTCCCGAAGCCATGGCCAAGATCTCTGCGCGTTTGAGTGTGAGAGAGAGAAACTAGAGAGAGAAATTTTAGGGGATGATCTATATTGTTGAGTCATAAATGGTATGACCAGAGAAGAATCGGACTAACCGAGAAATTTTCTATATCGTGTGTCATGAGTCCACGTAACCGGCTGGCCGGTAGACTACGCGGGATATTAGGCGTGTGTGTATGATTCTATTTATTTTTTATGAAAAATATCAATTTTTCAAAGTGTTTGATTGTTATTTTTTTAAAATTATTTTTTAACTTTTAAAAATACGTTTAATTTTCCTTTTTTTAAGAAAAATATTTTCTTTGAGAAAGTGAGTTTTTCTTTTCCGAAAATATTTTTTTTTCTTGGAGATAATTTCCATACCAATCAAATACATTCTTATAGTTTGATTGAATTTTTGAAAGTTAAAAATTATTTTTAATATTAAAGAATTACTTTTAAATAGATGTTTTTAATTTCCCAAAAATAAAAATTCATTTTAAAAAACCACCAATTTTAACTTAACGAGCGATGAGTGTGCAAGATTTTCTTTTCTTTTTTATTTTATTTTTTTGGCATCAATATTATAATATAATTGGTGGGGCTCAGAGCTGTGCAATCATTGTAGCCTTCCCAGTCTTTCGCTGACAATCTGCTTATATTTGTGTAAAGGGATAATTGCACCAGCGGTACCAAACCTTTTATTTAGTAGCAGATTTTGTTCAAACCTTTCGTTTGTGCCATCCACGGTATCAAACCTTTCATTTTTGTTATCAACGGCACCAAACATTTCAAAATGTCCGCAACTGAAGTCCAAATGAATGGTTTCTGTTAGTTGACCAAATAATTGATTTTGACAATAATGTTGACTGATTTTTAAAATGTTAAAATAGTAATTTTACATTTTTTTAATAATAAAATAACCATATCAAATATTAAAATTAAAAACTCATTCTACCTTCTTCTCCATCCATCACCCACACCACCTCCACCCCAAATCTGCAAATTTGGGAAATCAACCTCTTTGAATCCTCGAACTCATGGCTTCAGAAACTTGTTGCCCAACTATGTAGATCTACGTATGTCGGATTAGAGATTTGGGCCTTAACAACCCATTAGAAATGGAGCTCCTCGATAAAAATATGGATTTCTTGTCGAAATGGTCCGCCGAAAATACTATCTTGACCAAAGAGGAGAAGAAGAGATAAAAGATTGAAAATGACTTAGGGATTTTTTGTATGACGTCTAAACAAGTTTCTGGTAAAGTCCATTTCTTGCTGCTAATTTGTGAGGGCACTTGTAGCGATCGTTGCAGCCTGTGTGTGGGTGGATTGCGATCGTCGGCACGGTGGAGGTGGGTGGATTTTGGTTCGTTTGGTTGTGGTTGGTTGAGGGAAGGTGGGGGTAAGTGTAGGGGGTAGGAAGAAGATGAACTATTTTAGATAAAGTTTTGGGTTTCTAATTCAATTGTCAATCAAGATAAAGTTTTGGGCTAAAGGCACAGGTAGAGTTTTTAGAGTCACTGCCATTGCAACAGGGCGCACATTTGGTTATGGGGTCTCCATTCCCGAGCTTGTTGAGCATTCTCGAATTTCCAAACCCATATTTGCTCACTTGCAGTCTCTCCAATCTGGGTCTTTGTGTCTCAATTGAAGAGTAAAAATTTTGGCATAATTTGGGATTTTCTTGATTTGCGTCGTTTCTTGGATAACTCTTCTAATTATTTTCTTGATCTTTGCTGCAACTGTTTGTTGCGGTAAAACTGAAGAAACTGTTGTTGATGCAGAGACATTTTTAGGGAGGTTGCTGGTAGATCCATTGGTTTCTCGTCCTAGATTTGACTGAAAGGAATAGTCCTCAAGGATGGAGGGAGAGAGCGGTGGCGGTGGCGAATGAATTTGGGTTGGATTGGGTTGGGTGAACGGTAATTCCATTTTATTTTTTAATTATTTTATTGAAGAAATGTAAAATTATAATTTTGCATTTTTAGATTTAGTCAAAATGTGGTCAAGTTTTTTGGTTGACTAACAATTAATTTTGTCCATTAGTCCTCCAACTACAATGAAGATAAAATACTTGGGGATCGTGGATGCAAAAAATGAAAGATTTGTGTATAGTCATCGACAATTTAAAAGGTTTGGAACCTCAGCTTCAATTCTCCCATTGAATTATGAAGATAGATGGCATTAAATGTTTTATATTATATGAATTAATCTAGATGTAAGTTCCTAGATGACATTGTATAAGTTAACAAAATTTATGCCATTAATTGTTTAAAATATTGTTAAAATAAATGTATAAAAAATTATCAACTTAAAAGAATGTCATTCATAATGTTAAAGTTAGTGTACATGTAGTAAGATTGTATATTATATTACTTGCCGTATAAATTGATGATAATTTATAATGGAGTTATTTTGTATTTAAGTAAACCTTGCACGTTATTTTTAATTTTTTGGTCTATGGGACAAAATAAAATTAGTTATTTTTCATTCTAGTCAAGTAGATAATATTTTTTTTACGGTTCCAAAGAAGTGCAATTTCTCTCTCAGAAACATTTTTCTCGAGATAAAGTGTTAAGGTGAAAGCTCGTGTTTAAACTATAAAACGCTCAATTAATTTCAAATTTGGACATCATCTACTTGGTTAGATTAGAGCTCAAAGTTGGATGTCGAACCTTTTTCTCAAGCCGCATTCAAAAGGATGACTTCTTTCAATATGTTTTTATCATTTCAAGTAGTACTTGCACCCGAAGTGTTTTCATTTCATCACCTGCATATATAAGAATAAGATCTCGACATTTATAATTTTTGATAAGCATTCGAGGAATGATTGGATGAAGTGGAGGAAAATGATTCATGACACTGTTTATATTCAGTATCAGCATCCATGATCTCTTATCGATCTTCTTGTGTTGCTAACGAACAGTTAGGTGATTTAACGATTGTACCAATGTGGGTTCATGTAGATTGTATTTGCAACGAAGTACAATGTACAGGGTTTTCGGTTAAGAAGTTGGTTTGATTCTTTTCTTACTTTATTATAGGACCCATCGTGGAAAAATGTCGTCTCCAATGATTAAAATCTTTTTGGCTTCGATTAATTGTATTGTATACCAAATATGTCATTAATATATATTCTCGTAAGTTGATGTACCTCATGAGTAACTTTACAATAGTCTACACAAATGCCCCATGTAGCTTAATTAAGACAATATAAGTTATGACAGTCTAACATAACTAAGAAAAAGCAAATCTATATATTCTTAATTTCCTATTAGAAATGGAAATTATCTAAAGTAATGAAAGATTTCCTAACTTCATATAATTTCACTTCCGAAATAAAACATAACTGAAAAAATGTCAACCAGTAGTAGTTACGATGTTTAGGATATCAAAATGTGTCGGACTACCATGATGATACATGTTCATGTCCTTGCCTAGGCCTACGGTCAGGCTGTTGGCCGGCTTGCCCAAGCCTTTTTCGGCTATTCTGGGTCGACCTTAGGGGCTTGTAGCCTGCTCAGATTGTGTAGACGAGAGTGCTAAAGCCCATAAGAGCATCGGTAGTATGCAATAGTGAATAGAATTGAACAATGAAATGTATAAGCGTTTGATTGTTTCTATTTTAACGAGAAATGTTATTTATTTCATTTGAAGAGTCCTTTACGTCACTGTAAGAATTTACCATAGATTTGTTCTCATGCAATGGCCAAAATCAGATAAAGAAAATGCCAACACAAAGGACAAAAAAAAAAAAAGTATTCTTGAATAGACTTAGCTAGCTTAACAGAAAACTGAAAATTACAGTCAGCAGGCCAGGCCAAAGTCCAAAACATCTAGTTAATTTCTGCATTAACAACGACTTCAGGGTCAAATTAACTTTCTTGACTGGGCTAATATTTTGTCTCCTGCATGGAATGGATTCTTCCTTCCCCTTAAATATCTCATATGATTAAAGCACAACTTTCAAACCTTATTTTCACATACACAGACAGATACAGATATAGAGAGAAGCGTAGATGGAGGCGGTAGAGATAATTAATGGAAGCATATCAGTACTGAAGCAGTACAGGGAGAAAGAGAGAAGACCATACCACAGACGCTGCACCTGTGAACTCCACTATTTAAAAAATGCGTATGCCACTTATAGTGCCTGTTTTCAGCACAAAAATGTTATAGCATTTACCAAGAAACAGCCATGTTGCAGATGCTCTTTATCTGTACAATCTTCGTGTGTATCTCTCCTTAATTTCTTCGAAAAGAATAGACACGACGACAAGAATGTTCTATGTTGAGAATAGCATTTATGAACGATCATCATCAACAAGGAAAAAGTTCGGAATCAACAGGCATATATTTAGTTTTAAGTTTCTGCATCATGTTCTTGATCTGGTGAGCCTCAAGATTTTGATTTTTTTTCTGCTGTATTCTCATCTCCATACTCGTAACTTTTCTTTAATTCAAATTCAATAGATGTAATGATGAGTTGAATTAACAGATAATATTTACTTTGAAAACGTTGGAAATTATCCTTTTAGCCAAGCCAATGAAGGACTTCTAAAGGAAAAAAGAAATTGAATAATGACCAAATATCACTTTGACCTTTAAAGAATTTAGATGTATACGAGCCACAATGATAGCAAACATGAGATTTCCTAGTATCCGCGAGCGAAAATGTACATGAGAATGTTCTAGAAAGTATAAATTGTCTAATGTCTCTTTAAAATTGAACTACTACACACCCTTTGATTAGACAAAAATGTATAGAACACATACAAGATTTCAACTCCATATTCTTCATTGTTCCTGTTTAGTGCGATTCAATCCAGCATACGATGAATGGGGGAGAATAGGATCCTGAGTGGACTAAGTAAGGAATCAGGCAGCAGATTTCTGTTACTCAGTAACTCCACAAGTAATCCAAATTTGAAATATAGGGACTGAAAGGAGGGCCCTCAAAGTCATCAAACGGCTTATCTCTTTCAGTTTCTCCTTTCGAAGCCACAGTAGTCATCTCATTGGCCATTTCCATGCCAAATCGGGCCGTGTCTTGGGAAATACTAACCATAGAATTTGTCGTAGAGAATTGTTCCATCTTGTAAGCAGTTCTTCCAGGATCCAGTATTCCTTGGTTCTGTGCTACAATTCTTAAACCAGTTCGATCAAATTCTCTTAAGGGAAAGGTTGTACAAGTCTTCATCATCGAACTGATCCTCTCTTGGTACTGGAAAGGAAGATCTAATGATACTTGACATGGAAAATTCGAATTAGGAATACTAATTTGATTATAAGAATTGAGATTTGGCTCTAGAATTGCTGAGAGAGAATTTTCTTTGATGAATTTGCCTTCTTCATCAGTTGTAAAGCTTGAACTAGGTCTACAAGAAACATCCATCAATGGTGGCAGTGTAGGGCTATCCAAGAAATATTGTTCCTTATAGGAGTCCATTCTTGGTAATTCTGCACCTGGATTACTTCTGCTGAGAACTTCTGTGTTCCTGTGAGAAATTCTACAAACAACCCATTCCTCCTGGCAATCGGCATTACATGGAATTAATTGTATGTTGAATTATTTATTCGCAGAAGGAAAGGTAAAAGAAAAAAATTTAAGCAAGACATTAAGATGGGAAGAATAATTTGTTGAACCATCTTGTACGTGAGCTTAAACTTTTGAAATGAGCATGCTTCATCCCGTACAAAGTCATGTTCAATTATTATTGTTACTATTTTTTTTTTTAATTAAACTTTTTTGTCAGAAAAAAATTGACACCCTTATTAACCTATACTCACATGAGAGAGGGACTCATGTGCGATCTATGTGAATAAAAAAAGTCAAAAAAATCCTACCCCTTATTGTGAGGGGTATGTGAGGGAGGGTGTCAAACCCTCCATGCATAGCAGATTTTTTTTTTTTCAAAGTAAGACATACACAATTTCCATGAGCATGTGTTTGGTCCCTATCTTTTAAACTTCATTTTTCTTTAAATTCATTTTCAATCATATATCTCATGGAATTCATAGTTTCTATCAACTTTTCAATCATACATTTCATTAATTTTTATCAAATATATACTGGCCCTTGTTTGAGCCCCATTTTGGGGAAAATAAGTTTTGAAATAGTGATTTTTTGGAGGATGTGTGGTTAAAAAATAAGAAATTTTTTTGAATTTTCGTATAAAATTATTTTATGGGAGAATGTGTGGTTGAAAATGGAAAAAATAAATTTTGGGAAAAATGAAGCTCAAACATAGGCTAAAAATCCGGTTTTCAGTTAAACGCCGAAGAAACTGGTAAAATAAATAACTTGTCTTGTCTAATACCACGTTGAATCTCTTTGTTTAAAAGCTTCAACATTTTAGACAAAATATTTCAATATAACACGTACCTTAGCTGTCTTAGAAAGGTTGTAACTGCAAAAACTTCCTTCAAGTCTGTATTCATGCATGATCCAATTAGTTCTCTCTCCTTTAGGAGCTCTCCCTCTGTAGAAAACTAGGGTTTTTTTCATCCCAACAAGACAGTTTTTGCCCTTGTAGATCTCCTTATCTTTTCCAGTAGACTTCCAGTATCCTGATTCTGTTGCTCTATTTGTTCTCATGCCTGTTGGGTATTTCCTATCTTTCTTGCTAAAGAACCATTCTTTTTCTCCCATCTTTTCATTTTCTGCACATGTTACAAACAAGACGCGGCGTTTGAAAATGCTATTTCTTAACGAGTAGGACACGAATAGCCGTGGAAACATTGTATAAAAAATTATTATTTATTTTTATAAATTCATTATATAATTAAAGCTAGCTAGCTATTTAAAATTTTAGTTGCTATAATCACTTTTTTATATTTTGAAATATATAAAGCATGCAATTTAGTTATTTATCTTAGTTGAAGCTCACAACAAAACCAGAAGTAGAATTCCTAATCAAATTTTCATGTATTTGTTGTCAAAAGTTTTCTAGATTTACCCAAACAAATTTTAAAGCCTGCAATTAAGTTATTTTCTATTTTTCATCATGTTTACGTCCAAAAATCGACATAAATAACGTTCACATTCTGTGACATGATACCCAAAAAAAAAAAAGATAATTTTAGATAAATTTCTTTATTGTTTGGAAACTAGAAACTAGAAAGTCTTCAAATTTAGTCGTGCAAGCAATATTCAAGCGTTTTGCAATCAATGTTAATTTGAATTGACTCATATTTTAGATAATTTTCTTTATTGTTTGGAGCATATTTGACCTAACCCAAAAAACCAACTTTTTTTTGCAGCATTACTTTACATGCTGTCAAAAAAGTTCAAAAAATGTGACTTATTATTCATTTATTTCTCTTTTAAACAAGGCCAAACATCTCCATCATCCTTACCAAACATGTCCTTAACTTTGTATGTTGCGGAGAGAGGGCCTTAAAAAGTGGGTTTCCCCTTTTTCTTCTTATTTCCTTTGCTTTAGCATATGAGGGTGTTTGGTGGAGATTAAAATTAGATTTTTAGTAGATTGTGATAGAAGTTTTTGAAATGTGTGGTTGAAAAGTTATGGGACCCATGAAAGATGTGGTTAGTATTGATTGTTTGACTTTGATTTGGATTAAAATCATATTTTAATCCGGACCAAACAAGGGCTAGCTATATCTCTTTCTCAATCATCTATCCAATCTTCTGTTCCAAACATGTCATAAGCCATATTTTCTATACAATATCTAGATCATAGAATAGAATATAATGAACAAGACATGTATTTCAACTTTTTTGTTCCTTAAATCATGTCCAATACATAAAATGCAATAGTTATTTTGGGAGTGTGGTTAAAAAAGAAAGTAAAATTTTCGATTTACGTATAAAATTATTTTGTTGAAGAATATGTGAATGAAGATGAATTTTGAAAAAAATGAGGTTCATCACTAATTCAAGAAACTTATCATAATTCATAAATCCAAATTTCATATATATTTTTCATATACGTCATCCATCAGAAACACAAGTCATTAACTCTATGTATCAAAAACATTTCTGCACATAAGAGAAACTCAAAACCAGCAAATTCATCTATATATGAACCAAATATCTAGAGAGAAAATCGAGAGAGAGATTACTAGTTAAATCCCACGGTTCACACTTATTCAGATCAGCTTCTTCTATGACTCTTGCACTGAATCTTCTGTCCAAAGCTTTCTTCACAAGATAATGAATTATGATCTCTTCATCTGTTGGATGGAATCTGAATCCCGGAGGCAAATCCATATATTTTGTCTAAACAAATTCGGCAAAAAAAACAAAAAACAGCACCTGCAGAAGCTAAAAACCCTAATTTTTTAGGAGGAAAATTTTCTGGAAAAATCAGTATGAGAGAATGGAAGTCTGGAAGACGTGGGCTAATAAAGAGGGTTTTAATTGATTAATTACTGAAAGGGATGGGAATTGTGAAGTTTCTTGGAGAGAAAGGAAATTAGGGAAACTGTTAGACTTTTACACAAATAAACAAGAAGACTTCTGGTGCAAGTTTTACATTACAAGACAATAACGGCGCTTGCTTGGCAGTTTGGTTCAGAAAAAACAAATTTTTAATATAGATTTTAATAAAAGTTGATGAAATGTATGACTGAAAAAGTAATAAAAGCTGTGATCCCACTTTGAGAGAAAAATAAGTTTGAAAAATGGAAGCAAAACAGAAGCTTAATGCTCAACGCGGAATTGGCCTTTTCAACTTGTGATGTTGTCATCAAGGTGATCATACGGATATTTCCAGAGAATACTTTCTGTCCGAAGATACACGTTCATCCAACGTGTTTCTCTGCGGAATCTCGATGACTATTATATTTCGTCAACTTTTTTTTTTTTTAAAGAAATGTATGCGTTCTAAACTTGCTAATATTTTGGTTTGCAAAATTTCTAAGCAATCTCTCCCTAATTTAGTTTTCTACAACTTGGATCAACTTTACGATATATTTTGGTACAGTTTTACACAATAATATCAAATTGAAAAGAAAAATATACATTTTATCGATCATTGATTATCATACTCAAACCTTTTGTGTTCGGTCCATATTTTTTAAAACTCATTTTTTTTCAACTTATTTTCAACTACATATTAATGAGCGTGTGTCTGGTGCAGATTTTTATCCACCAAAAATGGCTTTTCTGCTCGTTATTTTCAAAAGTGGCCAACAATTTTTGACTACATGTGAGTTAGGTGGGACCCGTCGCCATTGGTAACGGTCAAAAAAAGGCTGAAAATGGAAGCATTCAACTGCACCAGACAAGGCCTGAGACTCGTAATTTTTATTTATTTTTTATCAACTTTTCACCCCTATATTTCATTTACTTTTATTAAAATTTACTAAAAAATTTTATTTTTATAAAAACCAAATAGGTGCTGAATCTAACAACTTTTTGTAACAAAAGAGCTGATTCTGCATTTTTATTATTGTAAAGCTGATTTTCATGCCTTACTTTGGTAATTTGTGATGTATAATTATTTTAACTGGATTTAGAGAAAGATTTTTTCATTTATCCCATTAATTTAAGAGCCCTTTTGGCATGGCTTTCGAAAAACCATAAGGAGCTTCTGAGGTACAAAAGCAATTTTTGAACACGTTTAACTAATTTTATGAAAGTACTTTTGCTGGTTAGAAGAGTTTTTAGAGGAGCTGATCCAATGTAACTTCTTCTAAAAGTACTTTTAGAATAGGAAGTGCTTTTAAAAATTAGTTTCCAGACAAAAATTAAAAAAGTTTCCTCTAAAAACTCTTCTACAAGAAGCAAAAGTCATGTCAAATGGGACCAAAGTCCAACTTAATTTTTTTTTTTATTGTTAACTACAAGATATTTAAATAAATTGTTTTTAATTAAAAAGTTATAAGTAACTAATTATCAAAATAAGTAGTTGATTAATATTTAAAAAATTATTTATTTAAAACTTACTTTTCTTACTAAATTTACTTAAAAGTAAATTTTGTAAACTTACAAACATTCTCTTTAGGTTATAAGAATATGCCTAACTGTTTCATTAAGGGAGACAGTTGGGTTTAACTTAGACAGAGTGTTAATAATTAATTAGGGAAGAAAGTTAATTGTAAATATGCCACGTGTCGCCTAAATAGAGCTGTATGTTTAATTTAATCTTATCTTAAGAACTATTTTTGATTAATTAAATACTCCAATTCTTAATAGCACTGACTTCTCTTCTATGTTAGGAACAGGTTTACAATCTGCCACATGGTCGAGGGACCAAACAAAAGAAATATTTGTACGTGTCGTAATTAGGAGTATTAAGTGAAGCGAGCAGTTCATCAATTCGCAAACAAATTGAGCAACGAATTTTTCGATGCGTGCCAACCATCGGATCACACAAGTTGGGTCGCGAACTCGATGGCTCATGTGTAAGCCAACTAGTGGAGTGAGTAGAGCCCACGCAATGACATCCCTAACCCTAATAGTATCCAAATGATCAGTACAAACTCATATCAATTCTAAATCGCATTCTAGCCAAAATGTGTCAACGAGGACACCGTGGAGCCCTAGCTAAAAGAAAAATATTGTGTTACAATATACAAAAAAAATTGTGCAAACTATTATCACACTCTATTTCGCGTGAAAGTAAAACCAAGCCAATATTAAGTTTGATTCGTCAATACACTATTAATTTTAATTTTAATTATTCCAATGCTCGAGAGGATAAAATTAGTTTATTAAGCACTTAGATTGAATAACCGTGATACATGTACAAAAATATTTGACAGATTGTCAGTTGGCAAGATTTCATTGGATGTTGGACAATACACAAGTTAAACTAATTACTGCAGTGTTGCCACCTCATCATCTGTAATGATTTCTGTACAAAAAGCTTAATTCTAGATTGAATTGGACAACAAACAAATTTTTATCACTATACGCATCTTATCAAATTAATTTGTTCTTTTGGTTTAGAGAGCATAGTGGTGAATTGATGGGCCTATTGGGTATGGAAGAAATAGGGGAAAAATTTACAGCTCAGGT
>CAIGRT010155010.1:0-20463 GCA_903798405.1 Fraxinus platypoda
AGAACTTACTTCAGGTCTAGGATGCCTAACTCTTTCTTCTTCTTCCGCAGTAGCCCGCCTTTGGACAGGTCCCAAATGACTGCAGAAAGAGTATCACATCGGAATGTTGAACTAAATTCAGAACATATACATTTACACCATACAGTTAAAAAGTGAAACAATTTGAAGGAGAACACATGGAAACTTCTTCACCTGAACATAACAGGTGCTTCACCTTTTTCCTTTAGTTTATCTTCGTATTCCTGCCCAATAAGGTTAAAGCATACTGTTAATCACATTTAATTCACTTTCCTGACAAAGAAACTAATACTGTCGAAAAGAGTTAGCATCATACAGGCAAAAGAACATGTTTATCAAGTAAAAAATGTTAATTGCTCCGTGCAAAATAAAAAATAATATAAAAGTGAATATATGAGAAAGGTGCAGTTCATAGAGCCACCCAATTATGGCTAGGAATAACCCGAATGCAGCTTTTTCTTTCATTGAAATTTTTTGTAGCACAAATTTTTTTTTTTTTTGATAACCGTGGATGTCCGGGCCATCTTGCGCGCACTTCGACTAATTTCACGGGGCCCTGAAGTTTATGGCCGGGTACTCACCTCAGTGACTTGAAGGGACTCGAACTGGTGACCACTGGGGAGCAAACCGAGGTTGGTAGTACAAATTTATAATTGCCATTTATCAAATTTATTTGAAACCAACTTTATTGACAAACTCTTGAAGTGATTGTTAGGGCGGGTGCATTCAAAATAAATTGTAAAGAATTGATCCTATTGGCAGAAAGTCAGAAAGGAATGTGATGCAACTATACATCAAAATGTTAAATTCACTGAAAGATGCACCATTGAATTAACTGGGTACCACTCATCTATATTGCTTTAATCACTAACAAAGCTTCTAAAAGAATAAAGCATCATTAGAGAGGGAAAGGGATGCCTGGAGGAAAGGAAGGAGTGATAGATACACTTTCTACCTACTTCTGTGACTTAAAACTTTTGGTTTACTACACTTTCTACCTAGTTCCTACCGTTAAATTATTTTGAAAAAATGAGACCCCAACCATTTGTTATGAACAATAGAGATACAACCAAATTTTCCCATGGAATATCAACAAAAGCCTGAGTATAGTCAACAGTAGACATGTGCAAATCCTCCCACAATACGTCCTATCACTTCTTAAAGCTTAGCCCTTTTTCTTCCCTTTTCCAGCTCAATCACTACCTTGTAATCTTCCTCAGTAAATCAATTTTCTTAATTCTATGTTCAAGCTCAATTCAGATTGATTAAGAAACCACATACTGTATCCTTTCCTTAAATACCAAAAGAAAAATCACTGAAAACAATAAAAGTTAAGTTTTTAAATGTTCAAAATGATATTGTTGATATTAATGTCAACTAATCACGGGAAACA
Source organism: Fraxinus platypoda (assembly GCA_903798405.1). NCBI lineage: Eukaryota > Viridiplantae > Streptophyta > Magnoliopsida > Lamiales > Oleaceae > Fraxinus > Fraxinus platypoda. The sequence goes on from CAIGRT010155010.1 coordinate 1,412, forward strand.
AACATTGAAAAACCATATAGTTAATCCATCACCATGTCTATTAACAACAGAGAATGAGAAGAAAATGAGAAATGCAAGGAAAAAAGTGGAAGAAGGAAAACATAATATATGCAAGAGAAAAACTTGTAAAAATAAATCGGGGCGAGTAGTAGAAATGAAAAACCACCAATAATGATAATGATTATCACAGGAAAATAAAGGTAACCATCTCCCCCGAAATATATAATATTCTATTCTATAAAACCAAACTATAAATAAATATTTATGTTAACATAGTAATAATGTGTGTTGTTATAACATCACAGAAGACAACAGCATAATAATAACGATGACCATGATCAATGAATGAATGAATGAAGATGTATAGCACAAATCCATTCTTCCTCTTAGCAACATCGACTGCTGTTTTAGGAAGGCTATAATCTATGAATCAATGGGGAGGACAGAAGGGCAAAAGAAAAAGGCATATCATATCAACTCATCTCAATATATACCTCAATATGTACTGTAACATATTGAAATGGCGAATGTACACAGTAGTAACATATTGAAATGGCGAATGTACACAGTACATATTTCATGTCCTATATTAATTTTTATTTTTTTATTTACTGTAATAAATTTTGCAGTGTCTTTTAAAATGCGTACAATTTGAAAAATATGTGAAACTAATTTAACAAAGGGGCAATTTAAGCTGTCCAGTGACATCAAAATGACGAAGCTGTAGATAAGAGAAATATACTTTTTCATTCAAATGTGAAGAACAATGTAGGTCTATTTGATACGAAATATCACTCGCCAAAAGAAAAAGGCCCTCGACATCTGTTGAAATCCTTAAGTCTGTTGAAATTCAAACATATTGCCAAAAACAATATGTTGCATTTCGACAATACCATAGCACCATTACTATGCCCATGAACTTCGCCATTACCTTCCTTTTCTTGATAACAAGATTAAGTGTATCCTCAAGTTGTCTCTTCTTGTGTTTTCTTGCTTTGTCCAAAGCACCATCTGCCTCTGCAAATATTAATAAAAAGCTTATCAGGACACTAGAAAGATACTGAATTTTCCTTCTCAATGAAAATAACACATCAACGAATCACCCCTCTACTACCCCCACCCCACAAAAGGGAGAGGAGAGAGAGAAGATAAAGAAAAGGAAAAGCACCTTTTAACATTCTAAATTGACCACCACAATGTGTAACTTATAGAGGCGTAGTATGGAGCAACACAGACAGTATTAAGTAGAGAAATGAATACAGAATAGCGTGTCGTAAGATCAGCTTAATGCAAAAATTTAGATGCTTGGTTTGCTAGGACTACTAACACACAATTATATCAAATGGATTGGAAATTGAAGTGTACAAATATATCACCAGAATCAAGAGTTCGGCAGATTTGTTTCAATAAGCTCTATCCAGGTTTAAAATATAAAAGAGGTACAACAACATCATCATCTTATTGCGAATAAAATTGGGTCGGTTTCATGAATCCTTTTTGGCTAGTCTATTCGGTACATTGCTTCTACTGGAAGATAGAAAGCAAATAAATCCTTAACAATTACAACACACCGTGTCATTTTGGCCGCTCTCCCTTCTCTAATCTGGTCTACTGGTGACATTACACTGATGAACATGTCTCTTTAAGTCTGCACAATATGTCCCAACCAGTTCAGTAGTCCTTTCATTAGTTTATACTCAAATCTGTATCATTTCCAACATTGCAAACTCTAGTTATAAATCCCATTTTCTTCCTACAAGTACCAGTGTACCACTATAGATTTAAAGAACACATCATGTAGATTCTGAAATATCTCCCATACTTATCCTTGTATTCATTTTTTCCTAGCACTTTTCTTTGTAAAATAACAAGAAAAGGTTTGGTTCACATTCTCTTGTTCTCTTTCAGTTCCTAAGTTAAATACAAAACATAGTTTAATGAGATCACATTACGATTATCTTCAATGAAGTCACTATCGAAACAAGGTGTTACAAAATCCTTGCCAGAATTAACAGCGATATCACATAACATTCTCAAAAAAAAGGCTAAAAGAACAATGTAACAAATTAAGAAGCACCAGATTTCAGATTCACGTGAACTGAAAGAAATAAAACTACCAGGCAACCAGCTGCTTTCACTTTCCCAAAAAGCAAAAGAAAAAAATTCTGCTGCAAGAAACTACTAAAATGCCAAAATATGTTTTCTGTTTGGGTGAGCTTCAACTACCAAAAATACCAGAGCAGTTACAAGATTAGCTCAGACAACAAGGTTGGAGTAGGGAAGTCTTTCAACTTATTTTCCAGATATCTTTAGTTATTGACAACATACAATCACTCCAGCTTCAGTGTGAAATGAGAGCAGCAACATATCCCCATGTTCATAAAGCTTGGATTCAGATATTGGAATGCACCATCAGTAAAAAAAAATTTAAATCTTCAAAAATATACGCCCCCGTTTGTTAAAGATTCTTTAAAACTCATCTTTCCCCAAATTCATTTTCAACCACACATTTTCAATCACACATTTTCCTAATAAAATAATTTTACACGTGAACCCATAACTTTTCCTTACTATTTAACCATACATTCTTAAAATAAAATTCACTTTTCACAAAATCTATTCTCAAAAATTTACATCAAACGGGCCCTATATTGCAATTTAAAATCAAATAGTAGACAGAAATCATATTCAAAATTGATACTGATAAATAGAGGGTGAGAAGGAGAGAAGATTTTGAGATTTGGCATTTGACTACCCAATACCTAGGAAAAAAATAGTAAAATGCAGCAGCTGCTGAAGAGTTTCAGAATCGAAACATCAGCCACCTCAACAGAGTAACACACATCAACCTGTGAGTTCTACCATGTTATGGAAAGGGCATATGTTCTGTCCATGAGATTCATGATTCATTGACAAAAATAGCAATATTAGAAGCCAAACTCGTCATCCTAACGGAATCCATTCATTTAATAATTTTTGACATTCTTTCAGCTATCAATAAAATATTTTTACGTGAAAAATCTCAGTTTTTATTTTTATTAATCACAAGTGTTTTCAAGCTCAAACCAAAATATAAAAGAGTCCAATTAATTTTCCATAACAAGATAGTGCATCATAAATAATATAAAATGAAACTCATTTCACAATTAGTTGGCACTTACTCATAGCTTCCAGCTTCTGAATCTGATCTTTTAAGGTATCTGGGTCCTTCTTCAAAATGCCAACTTCCCTCACCTTCTTCCTCTCCTTTTTGTTCTGCATTATAAGATCAATGACAATCTCAGAAGCTCTAAAATGCACAATCATACTCCATATTAACTAACTTAATTTGAACAACCAAACACAATTAATGTTATTTGCAACTTATCATCAAATTCATAGCAGCCACACGATTCCAAATTACCAAAATAAGGGGATTAAAAAATCCTCGTACATTCGAATTTTGTTACCCAGTTACTCACATGCCCACTTTAACTTCTTTCCTATATAAATTTATTAAAAATGAGGAAGAAAGAGAAATATGATCAACAGATCCACTAAACATCAATAAAAGGGCAGATTTTATTAAAATTAGATAAAATCACAAGCCACAGTGGACTTTCCGAAATGAAGCGCACTTAAGACAGAGAAAGTAAAAAATCCACAATTAGGTTAAAATTATTTAAAAACCAACCTGTGCATACTTGCTTATTTCGCCTACACATACATATAAATGAACTTCATATATAAAAACCTGCACGATGAATGACAATTACCCGTTTTAATTCCTTCTTGCGGATCTCCTTCCGGTAAGCGTCGGTAGGGTTCATAGTTTTGCCTCCCTTCGTAGTCTTCACCATCGTGTCGTTCTTTGCTAATTTGTCGACACTTCCTTCTTACAATTTCCACTTTAAAACGGCGTCGTCGCTTGCTCTCTGTGTTTCGATTTGAGGAATTTGCAGAGGTTTTTGCGATACAGAGGATATGGAGGAGTTATTTATTTATTTATTATTTTGGGCTCCAGTTAGCCCGGTACCATTTTCGGGTCGGGTTTATGTGGCTGTTAGTCATCAAACTTTCGTACGTATTCCACGTTAGTTACCATTTTTCAAAACAAGTTTCAATCTAGTCCCTACTGAACGTTGTCAATAGATTAAAGACACGTGTCCATTATTCAACTAATCAGTTAAACAAAACTAAAAGCTCAAAACAAACTGCGATTTATAGTTATTCTTCCCGCCTTCGCATCGATTCATACATGATACATACAGCTCCGTCTCTGCTCTCTCTCTCTCTCTCTATACATTCTTCACCAAATTCTTTTGCATGCGATTCAATAGCTTTCACAAGAAATTGAAATGGGGCCAAAGAAGCGAAACATGGCTCCTCGTCCAAAATCCTCCCAGCCACCATCACCATCAGCCGCCCACGGTGGTAACCCACCGGAATTAGAAAGAAACAGCAACATAGAAGGAACTACTTCATCATCCTATGCTTCTATCAAGCAAGAGAGTGGGAAAGCATTCGCTGCTCTGCGCCGAGGGAACCACAAGAAAGCCCTAAAGTGGATGAGTGAATTGTGCTCTAAATACGAGAATTCGCCCTTCATTCACCATGCCATGGGGACTGTTTTTGTCAAGTTAGCTTCTGACACTAATGACCTAAATGCCAGACAGCGTCATTTCAAAAACGCAGCAGAGAGCTCAAGGAAGTCCGTCACATTGTCCCCGAATTCTGTTGAATACTCTATTTTCTATGCTAATTTGTTGTTGGAGATGGCGAATGAGGAAGAGGGGTATCACGAGGTGGTGCAGGAGTGTGAGAGGGCATTGGCAATTCAAAACCCCACGGACCCGGCCGAGGAGACACTACGGGAGGGGTGCTTTGAGAAGATTTCCACGGCCGAGGCTCGAGTTGCCCACGTGAAGAATGAGTTGCTTTCTTTGATTCAGAAGATGGACAATGCATCTGAGTACCGTCAGAAGATTTCTTCTGCGGGGGCTCGAGTTTCAGATGTGCAAAATAAGTTAGAGTCTTTGATTCAGAGGTCGAACACTGCACCCAAGTATGATCGGAGTATTTCCACCTCCGAGGATCCAAATGCCTACGTGAAAAATGAGTTACGGTCTTTGATTCAGGACACGAAACTTGTATCTGAGTTCCAGGAGAAGATTTCAAGTAAGTTGGAGTCTTTAATTCAGCAAACGAACATTGCATCCATTTCGTCTAGGATAAAAAATCTGGGCAATGAAGAGGACCCAAGGGAATTGGGACCATTACCAGGGATTAAGAAGGCATCTAAAACTACCGAGGAACGTAGGAAGGAAATTGAGGTGAGGGTGGCTGCTGCTCGGCTTCTACAACAGAAATCTGAGTCCCTTCAGTGTGGTAATGATGGGGATGGGGACAATAATAGTATTGATAATAATAAGGGGATGGGTTTTGGTTCAGGGATGGGACAGAGAGTGGGAGAAAGAAGGAAAAGTGGGAACGTGAGGAGAAACATTTCTTTGGTTGAGATAAGGGACTGGGTTTGGTCTTATTGGAACTCAATGAATTTGGATTGGAAGAAAGAGTTTCTTAGTGTAAGGATTTCAGATCTCAAGGCATATACTAATTTGTACATGGTAGAGTCAGTGAGTGAGATGCTTAATGAAGCCTTATCTTTTGGGAAAGAAAATAAGGCGTGGAAGTTTTGGCTGTGCTGTCGCTGCAATCAGAAATTTGCTGATGCAGATTCACTCGGGAATCATGTCGCACACAAGCATTTGTGGACTTTGTTACCCAAATTTCAGTCAATTATACCTGATAGAACGGATAAGGAGTGGGCTGAGATGGTTCTTAATTGTTCTTGGAAACCATTGGATTTAAATGCTGCAATCAAGATGCTTAAAGAAGAGTCAAAATTTGAGGCACCTAATGTCCTTGATGAGTCGAACCCAAGAAATAATACACCCGAAAGCAAGGAGTTGGAAGATGTTAAGCGGATGGAAAATGACAAAGATGATAATCAAGACATAAAGAAAAGTTTCTTTTATAAAAGCTGGCCTTCAACTGATGACTCAGACCGTGCTCGACTCCTGGACAGAATCCAAACCTCATTTGAGCGGCTTATCAAATGCAACTATCTCGCCTCAAGTCATGTTAGCAAGGTTATACACTTTGTAGTGGAGGAGCTGAAGGGTCTTGCTGATGGTTCTCAGCTTCTTAACTATAATATAGAGAAATCACCTATGTGTATCTGCTTTCTGGGTCCTCCTGCTCTTCAGAAAATCTTGCTTCTTTTGCAGGAAATTTCGCACGACATTTTTTCTTGTAAACAAGATAAATATTCTGATAAAAGTTTCACTCAGATTGTTGACATTATGGAGAAGATATATTTTACACCAGATGATTTAGTTCTGGTGCTTGATCTCAATTCTTCGCCGTGCAGTGATGCTGGTAATGGTGATTCTAGTTCAGCAACTTCATCGCAGATCTGCTATGAGAATGAGGATGTCATACTTGATTCAGATGCATTATTGACCTGGATATTTACAGGTCCCTTGTGTGTGGATCGATTGACATCCTGGACATTTGAAACGGAAGAGAAAACACGGCAAGGTAAGGAAATTCTTCAGTTACTTGAGGAGGAATTTCATAACTTGCAGGGCTTGTGTCATAGAAAATATGAGTATTTAAGTTACGATGAGGCATTGCAGGCTGTGGATAATCTCTGTTGCCAAGAGAGCATTAAAAGAGAGCACGTTATAGATTATGTCCCCCAAAGTTATGAATCTGTCCTGAGGAAGCGGCAAGAAGAGATCAATGGAAGTGACAATGGAATTACCAATATCAGCAATAGGTTTGAGTTGGATGCATTGGCAAGTGTTTTAAAGGATGCAGAGTCCTTGAATGTAAACAAGTCTGGATTTGAGGAAACCTATAGTGCTATGACATCTCAACCTTGCGACGTAGAATCTGGTGAAGATAACGATGGGAGAATAAAAGACTATTTGCAGCAGGAGGACTCCTGCATAGAAATTGAAATACAGAAACAGAAAGACTTTGTGTGTATTGAGGTTGGTGTGTTAGTTCTACTTCTTATCCTTTTGTAATTAGGACCAATTTATGTGTACGTTTTGCTGCTTTATCTCACTTTTCTAATTGATACAGCTCTGTAAAATTGATGCAAGGATCCTGCGAGTTATGAATTTGATGCATCAGTTGGAAGTTCGCCTTAACCCGGCAGCTGCCCATGATTTTAGATCAATCTTGGTGCCTCTAGTGCAATCATATTTGCGAGTTAGTATCTGGCACACTGCCTTCTTGTAAATATCCCCTTAACTTTTCTCTCTCCCTTTACAGTTGAACTAGAGGTTCTTTCCTACACCTTTTTCCAGGCACGTTTGGAGGATCTGGCAGAGAAAGAGGCCACAAAGAAATCTGATGCTGCCAGAGAAGCACTTTTAGCGGAACTTGCTGCTGATTTTGGACAGGGTTTTGGTGGAGGAGGGGATAATTCAAGACATATGAAAGAGAGGACGAAGGATAACAAAAAGAGCAAGGAGAACAGGAAAAACAAGTATTCAAAGGTTTTAACTGCGTGATGATTTCAGTCATTTATCACTCACAAGAACTGCAGGATACACAGTTATCATTTACTTCTAACTCCAACTTTTACAGGACAGTGGTGATAACGTGCTGTGTATGATTGACGATCAGACATCTGAAGAGATGTAAGTCTCTTTTTTACCAGAAAGCCTATCCATGTGCATGCTCTCCATGCATATCATCTGAAACATATTTGAATAATATGTTTAATATCAAACTTATTCTTATTTACTGTAGATCACATATAACTGCTCACAACGGCGAAGATCCTGATGCTGCAATTTGTTTTTCTGGCACTGGTGTCACTTTAAGACAACAGGAAGAGGAATACAAGCGTGATATCAAACTTGAATATGAGGAAAGAAAGCTTGGAGAAACTATGGAATATGAAAGACAAATTGAAAAGGAGATAAAACAGATGCATCTCACAGAGCAATCTGTGTCGTCAGAAAAGGAAAATGATGAAGTTGGTCAGCTGAGATCAAAGCACACTCCAGATGGCGACGGAGGTGTGTACCTTAGTTCAATACATCTAATAGTGCGTGTATCTGAGATGTATGCATTCAATTCAGTTTTAGAAAGCTCTCTTTCTAATCTTCAAATATTTATACAATGCTATGTAAATTTAGCTTTGTATCTCCTCTTAGTTATTCTTTCTCGATTCATTTTCATTCTTCCATTTAATGGACAAATCTTCTCAATTTGTTAATCTAGCATTCTGTTATCTGTATTACTGAATTAGAATCAAGAACTGAATTGCGTACTCCTTCGCCTTCGTGGCCTGAGGTTGAATATCTCCATAGATTATACTTGCATATAGTTGTATTTAATTTTTCTTTTCGTTTCTTCATGTCGTTGTTCTCTGTGTGGTTCTGTTGATTCTCTTGCATGTTCTGTTTTGCTGTGTCAATTTCTCTGTCATTTTTGTCCATTCTTTCAATTCTACGGATTGCAGCTTTCCCTAAATATCTACATATAAGAACAAATTAGGTGAATGACGTTGCTTTGTTTATTTCCTCAAGTTGCTGAGCGCTGTATTCAGTATTTTAAGTCAGACATGCTCTGTGCATATTGAATGTTGCCTTTAATGTTGAATTCAGCGTTGCCAACAAAGAAGCAGCCAGAAATGGGCGACTTGGACTTTCCATCAAATAAAGTCAGGGTTGATGGTTATACTGAAATGGATATATATGGCCCAGGTCTGAAAAATGAAGTCGGTGAATATAATTGCTTTGTCAACGCCATAATACAGGTTGTTATTGGAGAGCATACTTTTCATTGTTGTTTCCTATAAGTTTTCTTCCTCCACATTGTTTTCTTTCATAGTAACAATTTCCTTGGGTCTAAGATATTGATTCTTTTTCGGAATTCAGTCCTTGTGGCACCTTAGACTGTTTCGAGATGAATTTTTTAGGAGATCATCATCTGGACATGTTTGTGGCGGTAATCCTTGTGTTATATGTGCTCTATCTGATATCTTCATTTCTCTGAGAACGCTATCTACGTATACTCGAAGAGAAGCCGTTGCTCCTACTTCATTGAGGGTTGCTCTGAGCAACCGGTCTCCTGACATTAAGTTCTTCCAGGAGGTAAATCACACAACTGCTGCTATGGATATCTTTGCTAATTATTTTAGTACAACATGTGTTTCTTCATTTCTTCAACATCAGGTATTCAGAAATTATTTGTAAGTTCCTGATCAATATTGTGGCAAATCTGCAGGGACAGATGAACGATGCTTCTGAATTGCTTTGGGTAATATTTGATTGCTTTCACCAATCAATGCCTTGTGAACCTGTTGTACGGGTGGGCTCCTGGGATTGCAAGGGGTTATCTTGTATAGCACATTCTGTTTTCGGAATGAACATAATTGAAAGAATGAAGTGCGACAGTTGCAGTTTGGAGTCCAGGCAACTAAATTACACAACATATTTTCGTCATACCAATGCTAGAGCTCTAAGAGAAATGAAGGCATGTCTTATTGGATGATAGTTTATCAAAAAATGGTTCTACTCACTGGTGTTCTATAAAATTAGAATTTTATACAAATTTGTGCTCGATTCATGAAACTTAGTTGCTAATAAATATTTATCTTTTTCACTTTAGGTTATGTACCCAGAAAATACCTTTGACGAGCTTTTAAATCTGGTTGAGATGAATCAACAGTTAGCTTGTGATCCAGAGACTCATGGCTGTGGAAAGCTCAACTACATTCACCATGTTCTCTCAGCTCAACCCCAAATTTTCATAACTGGTAAACTTTCCATTTCATTTAATTCTTTAACTATTTATTTCTTTAGCTGAATGAAGTAAACAGAATCAGCATGCTACTTCTAAACTTGGATCGAGTGAGATTCTAAATGCAAGTTTTCTTCATTTGGTAGTTCTGGGTTGGCAGAATAATTGTGAAAGCCTCGATGACATAAGAGTAACATTAGCAGCCTTGTCGACTGAGATTGATATCAGTGTGCTCTATCATGGTCTTGATCCAAAAAGTATACATTGCTTGGTTTCCATGGTATGCTTTCCTGTCTTTTTCTATGCAAATTCTATTTTCTTGGTCAATGAGGGGGCTTTCTTGTTATACACTAGAGATGTCACATATAAAGCTGGCTATTGATTTGAACTGAATCAGAGAAGGTGCCGAAATTGGTACTCCTGAAAGTAATTATAGTAATTTATCCTAATTGCAAGTAAAAGATCAATGGCCTGCTAGTACTAATGTTGAGGACAGGCAACTAGTCATTTGTTTATTGTTTGTTACACGGCTTTGGGGTGGCTTGCACATTTTTTTATAAATCAAACAACCCAATGTTTTCTCCTGTTTGCCTTCTTTGTTCAAAGTTAGACAATAGCTACAAACTAACAACATCAAAGGATTGTGATTTGAATACTTTCATCTTATAGACATTTTGTTCTTCAGTGGGACATGCCTTCTAAGTGGACATATATTTTATGATTACATGGTATTCTTATAGCACCTTTTTCATTTAATTCAACCCAATCTATCTAATATTTAACCCACTTTAGTCGAACCTAAACACTTATAACAACTTTTGTGACCCTGCTGTTATCCTCACTAGTGTATCCCCTGTATTAGTTCTATACTACTACTTGCAATAGTTGCTCTACATTCCTAATTGCTCCTATGAAATTCTAACTGCAAATTTTCTTATCCTCTCATGATTTAAAATTATTTCATTGGTGAATAGTATATAACATGCACCTAGGTACTTCATCTTAGATGTCTAGTAATCTCATTCATGACCAAAATTGAAAGATAAAGATCCAAGGAAAAACTTGATTTTAAGCCCAGACTAATGGAAAATTCTTCACCACTACACTAGTAGATCTTGTACTCTTTAGTGCTTTATTTTGCACATAATATTGATATATCTAACATAACTACTACCCATGATAGCACTGCTTTGAGGAACTCACTCAAATACTTTTTCTACATTTAAAAAAATACACATTTTTACCTTTTTGTTTTGACGTAAATAACTGACTTTCATTATATATTTTTCATCATGAACCAGGCTTCCTTGAGACCTTTGGATTGCATAGTATTCTATAATCGACCACACTATCCTATAATTTCATAGTCTGACTCTTGTTCTTAATACCTCTGTAATTTATATAATAAATTCTTTGTATATATAGGTACTGTAACAAACTTCCTGTACATTTATTACTGTTCAAGATCTCTTCGAATAATTTCAATTGAAAATACCTAATTCACTGTAATGTTCTCCATCTTCACGCTCATATGGATTCTTAACGTTCATGTCTTTAGAATCAGGAAATCCTTCATTGTCAACTTGTGTCTGCTTTCAACTTCTATTGTAGTTTGCTAGTGTCCTGTTCATTTTGAACAACATCTTTGGTATCCTGTCTCACGGCCTGCTTCATAGATCTTTGTAAATTAAGTCCTTAATAAAACTTTTCTCGCTCCATGCGACAATTTGTGTCGTGCTATAGGCTCATTAAGACGCTACCCTTTTTCTATTCAAAACAAACTAAAATCCTATCAAGAAACTGTAAAACACTAACGCTAGAATCCTATTGAATAACAAAGAAGACCAAGTTGGTATTAGTATTACCTGTGCATGATCCTACAATATTGCTATAACCTCTTTTGCTAGGTTCTTAATGCAGCTAGTTATCTCATCTATGAGAAGCTATTATTTCTATATATAAGCATTTTTTTAATTCTAAACTCAATCCTTACACTCCTTGCTTGCAACAATAAAAAAAATTATTTTTGAGTGACGTATAGAACCTATTTTTGCGACAGATTTAGCTAATTTATTTTACCTTTCAACTTTTGTCATATTTAGGTTTGCTATTATGGGCAGCACTATATTTGTTTTGCCTACAATAACGAATCAGAACAGTGGATCATGTATGATGACGAAACTGTAAAGGTAAAATTGTCATCTATTGTCATGTATTCCTTCATTTTCCTTTTTGTAGTTTGTCTATGATTGATATTTGATGTCTAGGTAATTGGTGGCTGGAATGATGTTGTTCCCATGTGTGTAAGAGGACGCCTGCAACCCCAAGTCCTCTTTTTTGAAGCTGTAAACTAGTAATTAAATGGATTGAATGTGCTACTTGATAAGCATTCCAGCTTCAGCGCGTCATTCAGTCTTGAACACAAAGCATGGTGACATATGCCTGTGTAGATTTTTAGGTAAATTTGTAACTGAACTTTCTGATATATACCAATGTCAACATGAAGGCCAGAATTTTTGTCATGAAGTTGAGATTTTTGTTGTATAATGACCAGCAACGAGAGCAATTATGTGTAAGAAAAGGAATAAAGTTTGAAATGTGGTTTGATTGGAGATAGAAAAAAATAGAAAATAGGTTTTGATGCTCACTGGAGGCTCAGCAAAATTGGGTTTTCCTTGGCTGCTTTCTTCTAATTCTGCGATCTTTCCAACCGGTTTGATTAAAGATGGAACAGTAACAAGTAACAACAACCTCGATTTTGGTCATGCATTGTAGAGGATGTGAAAATTGACTTCTTAATGACAACTAGCACCCACTTTTGATGGATACTAAAATTGTATAGAGAAATTTCTTGTACTTGGATTAAAAAATCTGATTGTTCTCCGGAGGAAACCGTGTATAAATGGAATACCAGCCCCTTGTCTTCTCCTACTGCCACCTATAGTAATATCTCCTTTTCAGTTTTCTTTTGTGAAAAAATTGTTTGGTTACACTGTATAAACACTCTTGTATATCGTATCGTATATCAGGATGATGATAAAAGAAATAAATGGAACGACTTATTCTACTATTTTGGTCTACATTTGTTTTCCATACTATTCACGAGAAAAAGTGATTATGATTGCGACTTTTCTTATTCGTTATTCTGCCGAGTTATGATCACTGTTCTAGTTGTGACTCAATTTAAATTTCCTATGATTGTTCTGTTCCCTTTCCTTTCATACGTGTGTAAATTCTTGTGGTGTAGTTACCATTAACCAAGACAGAACGAGAATGATTTTGAAGTCATTTATCATCTGCCCTTGTGCACCAAAATTCCCCCATTGCACAATATTCTTTACCCCAGGGATCCATTTTCGACCACCTCTTCATATTTCCTTCTTTCGGAAGAATTTGTGGGTTTGAAATTTGGTTCTTTTCAATTATGTGCTTGTTTGAGACCCATTAAAATGCAAAAATTCAATTCCATTTCAAATTTAGTGGGATCGTTTTCTTTGTATAGGTCACGAAAAGAGGAAATGAATTTGACTTTTCCATCATGAACTTTAATTATTCATTCCTTCATTCCAAATTTACCCCACTATTCTTTGAAAAATAACCACAAAGAATGTTGGAGGGTAAAAGTGTCATTTCTTGCCATAAAGTGAGGGTGAAATGGGAAAACTGAATTTCAACATGTCATTGTCACTTCAATCATGCTGCATGTACATCAAATTTTTTGTGATGTGATGGTGAATATACGGTTGAGAAAGAAGGAAAACTTATTGATGTGATGAAAAATATTATTTTATTGAAGAATGTGTGGTTGAAAATGAGTAAAAGAATGAGAATGAAAATGAAAATGTGGTTCAAAAGGGGCTAATTCTAAAAATAATGCTATTCATGTTTGACAAGTAGAAGCAGAAAAATAAAGGATTGGTTTTAATAACAAAGACTTTTTTTTTTCTCCTTTGCGTATGCACAGTAGAGATTAGAATTAGTCTTTAACCTCATTTCTTATTCGGTAGCATCTATGTTCTTACTTCGTATGCAATGTAATTAGACTTATTTTGTGGTTTTTCTTATGTAATGGAATGAATAAGTTGAAAATTTATCTCAAGTAAATTAGCATATCCATATCTTATTTTGTTAAAACCTCCATATATAGGTTACTATAACCATGCCTTCAAATTCGACCAGCTTTTTTTTTTCTTGGACGAATTATGCATCAGATGTTGCCACCCTATACCTTGTCCAATGCTGTCATTCTAATTAAAAGTTGGTGCTTTCTCATAATTGAGCCACTTCTAGACGTCGAGTCGTGGTGTCTCTTCTATTATGAGGTGGAGTAGGATTTACAATTCCACTCTCGTCTCCAATCTATATCTGTAAAAAGTAACACAGGCCTTTATGCTTGAACTGTAAATAATATTATCAAACCTTCTACTAAACCTTGAAATAATGGGATCTTAGGTTGAATGGTTAACAACATGCACTCTGTTATGACTTGCTACTAGCATTTGTCACGTGGCCGATCCAGTGAAGTTGTGGACCCATTTCTGCCAAACCACTAGCCATAGACGACGAGGCCACATGGTAATTTTCGAGGCCCGTTATTAATCCAAGGTGGACATGCCGAAGAGGCCCAGATCCAAGGCTCCACCCCAACAAGTGACGGCCCATGTGCAGAGATCCTAAATTTATTATAGAAATCTTATTTGAATGATTGATGTGACTTCTATAAAAAGTGTATTTGTGTCTTGTCTTGTCAATAAGATGTAAGAGCATTAAATGCTTTATAGATTTAGGAAAGTCAACATAATGGCTAGGATTTGATGTTTCAGCCGAGGAGATGAGGTCACGTGTAATTTCATCTAAGAGTCACCATTCCGTTTGTAATACTATAAATACCCCAATCATGTAACAATTGAGGACTAATGCAACTTTAGATACTTGGAGCAACTTGTTTTATTCTCTTATATTGATTCACAACCTTTAATCCGAGTTCATAGCGATTGGTTATTTTTATACAATCGTATCCCGGATATCTGGTCGGAACCCGAACGGAAACGTCTCATGTCGTTGAGCTTCTCCCACGTCCAATTTTGGAGTGATCTCGACCGTTGGTCCACCTTTACGTGTTAGATCTAGCTTACACAAGCACGAGTGTGTCCGGTATATGTTGGCAGCACATTTTGACCCTCGGCAGTTTAGCATTCCACTGCCTCAGCTTCAAAATAAATTCAGCTATCTTCAAAGTGAATGAGCCTCGGCAGTTCAGCATTCCACTGCCTCAACTTCAAAATAAATTCAGCTATCTTCAAAGTAAATGAGCCTCGACAGTTCAACAATTCTCTGCCTCAGCTCCAAAAAATAAATTCAACTATCAATTCTACGGACAATATAAATATCTATGCCTGAACTTGGGGGACTAATATGATGGATCAGAAATTTTAAAGCTTTCTTGTGATACCCAAGGAGGGTACTTCGTTGACTACTAAAAGTCCACGCATAACATAAATAATAACACATGGATTTGGGGGACTATTGTTATGACTTACTATTAGCATTTGCCATGTGGCCGACCCAATGAAGTTGTGGACGCATTCCTGCCAAACCACCAGCCATAGAAGACGAGGCCACATGGTAATTTTCGAGGCCCGTTATTAATCCGAGGTGGACATGCCGAAGAGGCCCAGATCCGAGGCTCCACCCCAACTAGTGATGGCCCCACGTGCAGAGATCCTGAATTTATTATAGAAATCTTATTTGAATGATTGATGTGACTTCTGTAAAAAAGTGTATTTGTGTCTTGTCTTGTCAATAGAATGTAAGAGCATTAAATGCTTTATATATCTGGGAAAGTCAACATGATGGCTAGGATTTGATGTTTCGGCCGAGGAGATGAGGCCATATGTAATTTCATCTAAGGGTTACCATTCCGTTTGTAACACTATAAATACCCCAATCATGTAACAATTGAGGACTAATGCAACTTTAGATACTCGGAGCAACTTGTTTTATTCTCTTATATTGATTCACAACCTTTAATTTGAGTTCATAGCGATTGGTTATTCTTATACAATCGTATCCTTGATATCTGGTCGGAACCCGAACAGAAACATCTCATGTCGTTGAGCTTCTCCCAAATCCAATTTTGGAGTGATCTCGACCGTTGGTCCGCCTTTACATGTTGGATCTAGCTTACACATGTACGAGTAGGTCCGACATCTGTTGGCAGCACATTTTGAGGTCAACACACTTAATTGGTTGAGATCACGAAGAGCAATTGTAAGCTTCCTGCTAATCTTCTTTGCCGATTTCAAAATCCACAAGGTTTCTTTAAACTCTTTGAAGTACGTGAGGTTTTAGTTGGGGTTTACGTTTGGGAATTTATTATTCACCTGTTCTGAAAGTTTTTTAAAAGAATAAGATTACATATAATAAATTTGTTTTACTAATAAGTGATATTTTAGTTACAGGTAAAAATTTTTTACATATAAGTTAATATTTAACTTTAAAAATTAAATAAATTTAAATATTTACTTAAAATTTTAAGCTAATATTTTTTATTTACAAGTAAATTTTATAATTATAAGTTAATTTTATACTTTTAAATAATTTTAAGTACTTTTTTTTACCTTATATTTTTATTTTATAAATAAATTTATTTTACATAAATTTGATTTTTTATTTATAAGTAATTTTTTAATTATAATGTAATTTTTCTTACCTTATACTTATAAGCATTTTTCAATTATAATATAAATTTTTTGCTTATAATTAATTTTTTAGTTAATATTTTTTTATTTGCAAGTTAGTTTTGAAGAAAATACTTTGGTTGGAATAATTATCTTATAGTGTGTAAAATTAGATGAGAATATGAGAAACGATCAAAATTCGTCGATTTGGTGGATTAAGAGAATCGATTAAAATTATACTACATTGATTTTGGGTGATTTTTAAACCATTCAAAATCGATGCCCAAAAAATTAGTAATAACTGATTTTTCCAATTTCTCATAGATAGTGCCTCTCAAAATCGATGAAAAAAACTTCCAAGGCCCTTACTGGCTTTCTTGAATTATGTTGCCTCGTGCGTTTAGAATATTGAGGATGATCATGTTTATCTTGCACGTAAACTCTCACCCTGCATCAAACCCACAAATATATTCACTCTGACCATGCAACAGTTTTTGCAATCACAGGTGGTCAAAATGAGATTTACATAACAGATCAATTCTTCAACAATATTAGCCACCTGAACTACTACGTGGCCAAAATACTTTCCTTTCGAATTTTGGACTTCAATTGTCAAATCATCTCCAAACCCTTCTGGCAAGCTGTATTCAAGTGGGAATGAAATTTAACCATCAAACTCTATGAGATTGAAGAATATGTAACAAGATTAAAGAGAAAAAGATTACATACAAAACATAAGTTTCACCAGATCCTGGCTGCGTTCGAGATAGAAAATAAACTAAAAAAACTGTATTTTTTTTTTTTCAGTGGGGGCGGCCGCCCCCGCTGGGCACTTCGTGGGTCCGCCCCTGCATTCGACCCAGGCTCAGATTAACAAATTCCCACTAGTTTATAAGATTTATCTGTTTTCATACAAATATAAACATGCTGGTGGTATATCTAATTATAATGCACTCTGTGTACGTTGGAATTTTTGGGAAAAGAAAGAAAACTTTTATCGTTTCCATTCAGAAAGCTTATGAATAATTTGTTCGACTCGCTGAAATCACAAGGTAATAAAGAAAATAGAAGGCAAGAGTCCATGCTTAGATTGACATTACATAATTGGTGAATTCTATATGAAAATTACAAAAATTGGTTCACAATAGTATCTCCTTCAATTTGTTTCCTTTATCAGTTGACACTGGTAAGGCTAAAACATGCTGCAGCACTCTTCAGTTCATTCTCGGCCATTTGATCGACTGATTGTCTTGTATCTTTCAATGATGATTCCGAGCTGCGCGTTAGTTAAAATTTTAAATTTAAAAATGGGATTTCATAATTTACTGTTGATGCAACAACGTGTAAAGTCAATCAAAGATCTATTTGCCTAGCAAGAAAAAAAAAAAAAAAAAAAAATATATATATATATATAAACCAACACTGGAATAATAATGGTACCTTGACTCGTACACTTCCTTGGAGTCCATGTAGGATTGTCTGTCATCTATAGTGTCAAAAAATGGATATATTTCGTCATAATCTTGAGCCGTCTCTTGTTGAACAGATAAAGGTTGTGAATTACTCAACTGTGATTGCATTGCCATGGAATTGTTGTCATTGTTGCCATTATTATACGGTTGTTGAATCCACAAAGAATCGACTACATTATTTTCCTTAGCCTCCAAATATTCGGTGTTATAACACAGGTCGACATTATTTGAATAGGTAATAGGCAATGCTGTCATAACATCATATTGTGGGGGGTTGTCCTGATGAATATTTGTCAAGGCATTACCTGGAGGTGCCATGCCTAATTGTAACTGCGATAGTGACTCATTAGCCGATGAGATCTCCTGTTGTTGATGTCGTTGTCTATAATAAGCAAGTTGTCCAAGAGTAGCCTGAAGTTCCTCTTCAGCCATTTGAATTTGGTAAGAAAGTTGTTGTATTTCCACCAAACATCCATAAACAGGATACTTATCGCGCATATTGGCTTGATATTTGATGGACTTCATGGCTATAACTTTCTGACTCGGGTCGAGCTGCTTTAGTATTTTCAAGATATTACTTACCCCAAAAAGCTTGTGTGCATTTTGGAACATTTTTGGTTGGTCAGCTGGGAAGAACGGTGCAAGTGGACAATCAGAGGCGCACCGTCTCCTCTGATACTTGCATGCTGCGCAAGTGCCACCCTTAAGGGTCATTCTCAAAGAAGCATTCAAAGAATGGATTCTAGAATGCATTCATGTGTGTGTATAGAAATCATGTGATTGTATGAAAGAATTGGTTTATTGGTATTGGAAAGACAGAAGCCAAATGGCATAATTGATCTGAAATAGTGTGATAATGTGCGGATTTTGCTGATGAGTGTGGAAAGACTGAGTAAAAAAAGGATTCAGACCGTTGGACAAATGTAGCTACTGCAACAGAGTCATATTTTTCTCAGACAAATTAGGGACTCCTAATTTTTCTAACCATGTTTGGCTAAGCTTAAAAATTATTTTATGAGTTAATTTTTAATTCCAAACATATAGGTTAGATATTACTCTTATTATAAGCAAAAAAAAAAAAAAAAAAAAA
>CAIGRT010155013.1:0-13714 GCA_903798405.1 Fraxinus platypoda
GGCTAGTTGTGAGCTACTACAAGCAAGTGATAGAAATATCTAGCAAATATCTATCAAAGCAAGTGGATTGTCAAGTGGGAGAAATATCTAGTAAATATCTATCAAATGTTGGCTATAAATAGAGCCAAGTTGTATGAACAAATAAAGGAAATATAGTGAAAAATCGTCTATAAAAATGTAGACATAAAAAAGGCCTTTCCTTCTCCTTTGTTCTGGTCCAAATATCATAACAGAGTTTATGTTTTTATATGTTTTTGCTATGTTAAAATTGGTTACTTCATAACCGGTATCTACTCTCCTCCATACACAATCCAAGTAAGTCATGATAAAACCGGTTAGTTCATTAACCGGTATGTATGTTTTCGATAATCTTTCACACTCCTCCATACACAATCCAAGTATATTTTTAAGAGCTTTCTTGATAGAGCTTTAGATCAATGAAATCCCAACAACAACAATTTCAAGTATACTATTTAAGTAAAGCTCAACAAGGTGCTCAGGTTAGACATCTTGATATGGAGAAGTTGGCACTCGCCTTAGTAGTTGCATCGCGGAAACTTTGACTCTATTTCTTAAGTCATAGTATCGATGTGTTCACCAATTTTCCACTCAAGTAAGTTTTACAAAGCCTGGTGTTTCAGGAAGATTGATTAAATGGGCAACAAAATTGGGGCAATTCGAGATAAACTATAAAGGTGATCTGCAATTAAGGCACAAGCGTTAGCGAATTTCATTGTCAAACTATCGGACATCCCCACTTCTGAAGTTGAACCTGAATAGGAAACCTGAAAATTGTTTTGGACGGGTCATTAGAAGAAAGTAGCACAGAACCAAGGATAATTCTAACAAGTCTTGAAGAGTATAAATTGAATTGTGCATTGAGGTTTACATTTAAAGCAATAAAAAATGTAGCCGAATATGAAGCCTAGTTAGCTAGTTTTCGATTGGCAAAGAAAATGCATGACCAAAGGATAGAAATAAAAAATTATTCACAATATAAAAAAAAAATTAGGTCAATGGAAGGTTCATTACTAGGGATAAAATGATGGCTGCATATTTGACTGAGAACTTATCATAGTAAATACCCAGAGAAAAAAGTTGATGTGTAAATGATAATGAAGCAATGCATGTAATGATTATGAGGGTATACATTCTATTTGGACTACAAAACGACATTCTATTTAGGTGAAGGTATATATTTTCCCTGAATGTGTATGTGAAAATCATGCCAAGGGACACTTCTTGGCACAAAAAGCCTTAAAATAAGGGTATTACTTGTCAACTATAGGAAAAGATGCCATAAATTTTGCCTGAAGATGAGGAAGGTGTCAAAAGTTCGTAGCAATACCTCGTAAAGCCTCACAGGAATTGACTACCACCGGTAGTCCTTGGCCCTTTGCAAAGTGAGTTATCGATTTTGTTGGACCTTTTGCCTAGAGAAAGATCTAATATGTAGAAGCAGAACCTCTTGTGAGTATTACAGAGGCCAATACTTGTAAGTCATTTGGAAGAGTATCATCTGTCGATTCGGAGTGTCAAACTCTATTATAACAGATAATGGCACACAATTCCAAGAGAAAAAATTGAGAGCCATATGTGAAGATCTAGGAATTCGTAGGCATTTATCCACTCCGTATTACCTCGAAGCTACCAAACAAGTGGAAGCAGTAAACAAAACATTCAAAAGTGTTCTATAAAGAGAGCTTGATTCTACTAAGGGATTATAGGCTGATAAATTAATACAAATTTTATACTCATACCGCACTACTACCAAAACCACCATGGGAAAATCTCCTTTATGTTTTGTTGAGCCAATTTTAGATGAGGTTATTTATGTAATTGTGCAGATACTCATTTTGTATATATACACGTGTTAGCTGAAACCAATTTGTAATATAGAGAATTCGCTTCTTAATAGAATTTCCCGTTATTTCATTTCTTCATCTTTTATAATTCTCTGCAACTCTTCATGGTATCAGAGCAATTAATTGAAAGTTCCGTGTAATGGCGGAGGACTCGAGTGTTGCAGTAGATTTACAAAGTCAGTGTGATCACATAAATTCATCTGGCGATTCATCTGTTAGAGATATGGCTGCTGAAGATAGCAATTCAGTTCTCAACCGATTACTTTCAGATCCAGCTAGTCCTTACTATCTTCACTATGGAGATAATACAGGAATGCAGATCATTTAAGTTGCTCTCACTGAAGACAACTACTCGACGTGGAGTCGAGCTGTAATCATAGCTCTTAGTGTCAAAAACAAAGAAGGCTTTATCGATGGAACAATAGAGAAGCTTCTTAAGGATAATCCTCTGTTCAGTGCTTGGCGAAGATGTAATCACGTAGTTTCTTCCGGGATCATCAATTCCATTCCTAAGGAAATTTATCCTAGTGTGATGCATAAGGATTCTACAAGGGAAATATGGATCGAGCTTCTTGATAGGTACAGCCAAGGTAATAGCACACGTGTCTATGAATTGAAGAAACATATCGCTTCTATCTCACAGGAGAATGATTCAATTAGCTCCTACTTTAATAGGTTCAAAGGACTTTGGGAAGAATTGGATAATTATAGGCTTGATATTAACATCACTTGCTACAAACATGAGGATCAGGTCATGAAATTTTTAATGGGGCTAGATGATTAATTTTCTGCTGTTAGAAGTCAAGTGTTGTTAATGGATCCATTGCATTCGTTAAACAAGGTATTTGCACTCATTTTGCAAGATGAAAGGTATAAGGATGTTGCTGTTAAAAGGCAGCAACACTTCGAGGCAGCTGCTTTGCTGGTAAAGTGATGAATGGACCAAACGAAAATCAGAGGAATAACTCATACAATCCATCTCAGATGAAAGATAAACCTATGTGCAGTTATTTCGGTATGTTAGGACATCTCAGAGGAAAGTGCTACAAACTCAGAGGTTATCTTCCAGGTCATAAACTTGCTAGAGGCAGAACACCTATTCCTAATGTAGTGGCTCAAGTTTCAGCTGACAGAAAGTCTGAGGTGGTTAATTATCAGTCAAATGTTCCTTTTACTCCAGATTAGTGTCAGCAACTCTTAGCTATGCTCGTTCCTCAATTGTAAGCACAATTATCCAATAGTAGTTCGAAATCACAAGACATTCCACTGGCTTCATCCGCCATTCCTGAAACTTCTGATTTTTCAGGTAATCACTTCTGTCACAATGTTTATGCAAATGGAGTTAAGTAGATTATTGATACTGGAGCATCAGAACACAAGGTTTGCTCCAGTAAATACCTAACTAATATCACAGCTGAGGAAAATGCATCTGTTGAGCTACCAAATAAAGATCATGTAGCTGTAACTAATGTTGGCAATGTAAAGTTATTTGATAATTTGATCTTGACTGATGTTCTAGTGGTGCCATCATTTACTTTCAATCTAATATCTGCCAGCAATTTGGTTCTTAAGAATAATTGTTTTATGATTTTTGTACATAATGCTTGCCTTGTACAGGATCTTTTAACATGGAGGATGATTGAGGTAGGCAAACTTGAGGATGCGATATATCACTTTTAACTTCCCGATCATTCGTCCAAATTCAAGTCCAACAGCAAGCCCTTCAAATTTCCTCAATTCATTGTAAATTTTGTCAAATCTTCTGATGATAAACCTGTTATATCATGCTGCAGTCTTGTCTCTAATTTTCATTGTAATAAAGTTGTTGCTACTTCTTGTAATGCACAAAACATCAGTAATGTCAAAAGTAATATTGATATATGACATTGCCGGTTAGGTCATGTGCCTATTTCAAAGTTGTCTGCCTTTCACAAACATGTTCCTGATATCAAATTCAATAAATTCTTACATTGCTCCATCTGTCCTTTGGCCAAGCAACATAGACTTTCTTTTCTCCTTAGTGAAACAAGAGCTTCTAAGGCTTTTGATATCATTCATCGCGATATTTGGGGGCCTTACTCCACTCCTTCTTTAAATGGATCGCAATACTTTCTCACTATAGTTGATGACTATAGTAGAGTTACATAGACATATCTAATGTGAAATAAGTCACAAACCAGACCCATTATTCGAGCCTTTTACTCTCTCATTCAAACACACTTTCAAAGCAATATTAAAACGTTAAGGTCTGATAATGGTGCAGAGTTTCTAATGACAGATTTCTTTCATTCTAAAGGGATTTTGCATCAAGTCAGCTGTGTTGAAACTCCACAGTAAAATGGGATTGTTGAAAGGAAACATCAACACCTCTTAAACATTGCTAGAGCCTTAAAATTCCAAGCCAATTTACCACATAAATTCTGGGATGACTGCATCCTCACTGCCATACAAACAGAACCCCCACTTCTATTCCTATTGATAAATCCCCATATGAAGTACTCTATAACACTGCACCCTCATATTCTCATCTCGGGGTGTTTGGTTGTCTATGTTATGCTGCTACCTTGAAAAGAAACAGATCAAAGTTTGATCCTAGAGCCACACCCTGCATTTTTTTGGCTATCCTTATGGTATGAAGGCTTATAAACTATATAACCTTCATACCAATACAACCCTTCATTCCCATGATGTTATTTTCCATGAAAGCATCTTCCCATTTCATCATCTTTCTTTCCTTCAATCCTTATCCAATTTTAAAGATTCCTCACAATTTTATCAGATTATCTCTTCAACTCAGCTATCTTCCTCTCATGATATTCACTTCTCCTCCACCTTATGTTTCAGCTGATGTATCTATTTCACCTTCTTCTCATTCCAACTCTGATCATTCTTTTACTGCTCCAATTCCTTCATCTATGGTTCCATCTTCTCCACCTTTGATCCCTATTCGAAAGTCAAAAAGGACCATCAGACCACCTTTTTATCTCTTAGATTATCACTATAATCTAGCTTCTCAGTTACCTACCTCTACATCAGACTCTTTGGGCAAAGGTCTTATCTCAGGTAAGCAATATCCAATATCAGATCATCTTGCTTATACTCAGTTGTCTCCTACACATAAACATTATGCTTTAGCTCTATCTACTGTATTTGAGCCTCAATCTTTTGATGAAGCATCCAAGCTTCCTGAGTGGTGTCTTGCTATGGATTTGGAGTATAAAGCACTTGTTTTAAATCAGACCTGGGATGTTGTTAAGCTCCCAGACCATAAGAAGCCTGTAGCATGTAAATGGATGTATAAAGTTAAACTTCATTCAGATGGAACTGAGGAGAGAAAGAAAGCTCGTATGGTTGCCAAAGGTTTTACTTAACAATCAAGCTTGGACTATGAGGAAACGTTTTCCCCTGTGGCGAAATTGGTAATGGTTAAAACCTTGTTGGCCGTTGCAGCTCAATTACAGTGGCATTTACAATAGTTAGACATAAGTAATGTCTTTCTCCATGGTGAATTGCATAAAGAGGTGTACATGATGATGCCTCAGGTTATGAGCAGCAGGGGGAGAATGGAGAACGTCTCGTTTGCAAGTTAAACAAGTCCATCTATGGACTTAAACAAGCCTCAAGACAGTGAGTGAATTTCCTATTTAATCACTGAACATTCAGCCATGTACGCAAGGGGTCACTGAACTTTCAGAATAACGCAACTAGTCACTGAACTTTACAATTCATCATCCCAGAAGTCACTGAGCAAACGACCGTTTATAAATTGGACGGAATTTCCACGTGGCAGCTTACGTGGCGAAGGTTCAATGATGTGGACAAAAGTTCAGTGACCCCTTGCGTGCATGGCTGAAAGTTCAGTTACCCCTTGCGTGCATGACCGAAAGTTTAGTGACAAAGTAGACACACTCCTAATAAACTATAAACCCATCTTTCTCTCTCTCCCAATTTCTCCCCCAAGCCAAATCATGTTAAGTCACCATGTGAGACCAACTATTAAAGAGTAAAGCTATATGACAACCAGAGAAGAATTACACCAAATCATTCATTTCATTATTTATATACTTCGTACAACCGCTGGGATAACAAAACTAATTTCTGTGAGCACTTCAGAAACCAGAAAACAAAAGTTAGTGTGCACATCCAAAAAACTGGTATGCACTAACCACATTAACAAAAACTTCAAATCATCTAGCATCACTAAACTGCCTGTACTAAACATTGGTGTAAAAAATAACTACACTGCAGACCCCATTGAATCCTAGAACTGGCTACATTCAACCCCCCCAAAACCCATCTTGAAACTCAGACTTTGTCAACTGTCTCCAAGTGCTCGATCCTCCTGTAAATACAAAAATGGATATAAGACAACCATATAAACTATTTAAAAACAAATTGATGCACCGAATCCAAGTAAGGCGGGATAAGCTAAGAAACTATAACAAGCCCATATGCCCCAAAATACAAAAGAAATTAGAGAAGTATAGGGATGAAGCCCCGTGAATGTTTATTGCTATGGGATGGGGTTCATCAATATCAAGTTGAGTGTGGGTATGGGGATTTGTAGTTGATATGGAGAATCAAACTTGCGCATGTAGAAGATGGCAGATTTCTAGGATTCCTTGTCCACATGCGATCACTTGCATCTTGGATAGAGGTCATGACATACAAGCTTACGTGTCGGGATGGTTTTTTGTTGAAACATACATGTGGACATACGAACATGTGATATATCCTATCAATGTTCAAGATTTGTGGGCTCGAACTGGAGAAGTTGATGTGCTTCCTCCACCATGGTATGAGCAAGCAAGGGAAGAACGAAAAAGAAAAGATGAAAGGGATCCGAAGAAACTGCAGCTTCTCAATCATAGTCACAAGTGCATACAAGTAAAAAGGGGACAGTGGTCATGACGTGTTTTGTATGCAGGGAGAGGGGTCATAACAAACGTTGCCATAATGCGAAGACATTGACAGGAGTTGACACAAGCGGAGGTGTCGTTGAGGTACGAATAATACTATTTTTTAAATAGTTTATATGGTTGTCTTATATCTATTTTTGCATTTGCAGGACGATCGAGCACTTGGAGACAGTTGACAAAGTCTGAGTTTCAAGTCGAGTTTTGGGGGGTTGAATGCAGCCAGTTCTGGGATTCAATGGGGTCTACAGTGTAGTAATTTTGTACACCAATGTTTAGTGTAAGCAGTTTAGTGATGCTAGATGATTTGAAGTTTTTGTTAATGTGGCTAGTGCACACCAGTTTTTTGGATGTGCACACTAACTTTTGTTTTGTGGTTTCTAAAGTGCTCACAGAAATATGTTTTGTGGTTTCTGAAGTGCTCACAGAAATTAGTTTTGTTATCCCAGCGGTTGTACGAAGCATATAAATAATGAAATGAATGATTTGGTGTAATTCTTCTCTGGTTGTCATATAGCTTTACTCTTTAATAGTTGGTCTCACATGGTAACTTAATAGGATTTGGCTTGGGGGAGAAATTGGGAGAGAGAGAGATGGGTTTATAGTTTATTAGGAGTGAATTACCTATTTAGTTACTGAACTTTCGACCATGCACGCAAGGGGTCACTGAACTTTCAAAAATGCACGCAAGGGGTCACTGAACTTTCATCCATGTCATTGACCCCTCGCCACGTCAGCTGCCACGTGGAAATTCCATCCAATTTATCAACGGCCGTTTACTCAGTGACTTCTGAGATGATGAATTATAAAGTTCAGTGACTAGTTGCGTTATTTTGAACGTTTAGTGACCCCTTGCGTGCATGGCTGAAAGTTCAGTGACTAAATAGGCAATTCACTCCCGCAAAGGATTTCAGCAATCAAAGGCTGATTATTCTTTGTTTAGCAAACATAATGGCTGCTCATTCACTGTTTTATTAGTTTATGTAGATGATATTATAATTGGTGGAAATAATCTGTAATATATTGATCAATTCAAGAAGGAGTTAAATGATCAGTTCAAGCTAAGGGATTTGGGGATTCTTAAGTATTTCCTTGGACTTGAAATTGTTAGGACTGCAAAGGGCATTTCTATATGTCAAAGAAAATATGCCTTGGATGTTTTATCTGATACTGGTTATTTAGGGGCCAAACCAACAGCAAATCATCTTCCACATAATCTGAAATTAAGCAAGGATGAAGGAATCAATGTGTTGGATGTTAGTGTGTATAGGAGGCTGGTGTAAAGATTACTCTACTTAACCATAACAAGGCCTGACCTTTCTTATGCTGTACAATTGCTGAGCTAGTTCTTACAATCACCAAACACAGCCTTACATGGAAGTTGATCATCATGTTTTATGGTACTTGAAAGGCATACTGGGACAAGGTTTATTTTTTGAAAGAAACCAGAATTGCAGCTTAAAGGTTACTGTGATGCTGACTGGGCAGCTTGCTCAGACACTAGAAGGTCCATTACTGGTTATTGCATCTTCTTGGGGAACTCATTGATATCATGGAAATCCAAAAAGCAGCATACGGTATTAAGATCCTCTGTTGAAGCAGAGTACAGATCAATGGCAGCTGCTGTATGTGAGTTAAGTTGGTTGAAAAATCTGCTAATTGATTTAGGTGTGACGCAATCAATGGCAGCTCTACTATTCTGTGATAATCAGTCTGCCATTCACATATCAAGTAATCCGGTTTTCCATTAAAGAACAAAGCATATTGAGATTGATTGTCATTTGGTTAGAGACAAAGTTCAAGCAGGTGAAATAAAAATGTTATATATAGCATCTCAAAATCAAGTTGCTGATTTGCTGACAAAAGCCATTGGTGGAAAATCAAGTTGCTGATTTGCTGACAAAAGCCATTGGTGGAACTAGATTCAAACTCCTGTTATACAAGATGTGAGTGTTGAATATATACTCCTCATCTTGAGGGGGAGTGTTGAGCCAATTTTAGATGAGGTTATTTATGTAATTGTGTAGATACTCATTCATTCATAAGGCGTGAAGCTGCTATCCATTTTGTATATATACATGTGTTAGCTGAAACTAATTTCTAATATAGAGAATTCGATTCTTAATAGAATTTCCCGCCATTTCCTTTCTTCATCTTTTACAATTCTCTGCAACTCTTCATGTTTAACCTATGGGGTTGATGCTATGGTTCTAATAAAAATAAGCTTAAGTTCAATAAGGAAACAAAACTATAGTGATGAGCAGAATGAAGAAGCTATGAGCACGAGCTTAGACACTATGGAAGAAAAACGAAATAATTCCTAAATAAAGCTCGTCCATATCATAGAAAAATGGAAAGACACTTCAACTCCATGGTTCGCAGAAAACTTTTAAGGTGAGAGATTTGGTGTTAAAGAAAGTTTTCATCGTGAACAAAGAAATAGGTTTTGGATCACTGGCCCGAAATGGGAAGAATTGACATAGTAATCGAAGTAATTGGGTCGAGACCATTCAAGCTCGCAAATGAAAGTGGCGAACCCAACACTCTTAGTTAAATGGAATGTAACTGTCGATAGCTCATGCTACAATAGCTAGCCAAATCCAACGGCCTTTCCACCTTGGATAATTTTTCCCAAATGCAAATGCAAAAACATGGAAAATTTGCCAACTTTCGAATAATTTTTTACACGTTTCTGAATTATTTCTGCCAACTTCTGAATCATAGTTATCTTTCAATAACATTGTAAAGGGAAAGTTTTACCAATCCTGAAGGCTCATTCAACCTTATATCTCCCGGCCGAAAGAACTGGAAACAAATACAGAAAAAATACATTGAAATCAACAAAGATGATAAAATATCATCAAAACTCTGAGTGTCATTTTGAAAATATGTAAGGTTGATTCCTTCAGAAAATTAATAATCAGAAAAGAACGAAGGAACACTTTATGATGGAAAAAACAATGACAAATAGTACAATATATATAGATCTAAAAAATACTTCCTAGCCATGAATCCTAACAGACTCAAATCTCAATAATAAAAAAATAGAGTGATCCCAACCTTTGAATACGAAATGACACATTCAGACAAACGATTCAGAGCGAGTGTATGCATCACACCCATTGAAATATACGTATATTGGAAAATGCATTAAGAAATATACGTATATTGGAAAATGCATTAAAAGGACAATTATTAATGAGTCCTTTCATCTAATCACGCATCACTTGTCATTAATGCATAGAATAATCTGGGAAGTTACCATACTTATTCCTTATCTGTAGTCCACAAATTCTCCACTTAACATAAATAGTTAAGTGCGAATTTTGGGGACTATTATGGATTAGATTATCTAATTCCGCCTTTTTGCCAAAATATAGGCACCAAAAAAAAAAAAAAAAACACACACACACACACATATATACATACACATGCATCTACAGGCTCGTTCAATAAAAGAATCTAAACTAAGTCCAAAAGAATAATATAAATGATTAGACTCGGATTTCGAGGACTATTATGTCACACCACCAATTATATTGATAACCATGTACTCACCTAAAAAAAATTGACGGCTCGATCTAAATATACGATTTCACGCCGTTTTTACATGATAAAATGGAATCAGCATCTTCACAATAAGACCACTATATATTCTCACCTCACTTTTGATGTTCATATAATATATCGACAAAAAAAAAACTATATAATCATATTCCAACATATGTACTTTGAGGTTACAAAAGTATCTACCATACCATTTCAAAAGTCACATATACATAATACATGATCCCTAAAAATATAATACAATAGATTGTAAGACCAAAACAAAAATCTTAAAATAATCCTACAGGTCGTCATCCATGTACATTAAACTTCAAAATTTCTAAGAGCTTCAGAGCTAGTCATGTCTTCTATGAAATTCCATACTCACCTACAATACAAGAACTACATAAAATAATGTCCAATAAATAACAATCATGCATGACATGAGTATGAGTACAAGTAATATGAGTATATGACACCATATCATTTCCTTAAAAACATCATGTTAAAAATGCATTATATTCATCAAAGTCACCTCATAATAATTTCGTTTGAAATATTTTCCTTTGTTTGGCCCTTGTCCCACCTGCTATGTACCAGATAGAGCTTTTTACATATCAATATCTATAATTAATAATGAAATGGCCTATATAATATCAACATAGATGAGTGGAGTATCCATTTGTGACCACTAGAAGTACATCCCCTAATTGTCCCTATGATCACCCATAAAGTGTCCCACCCGCGTCACCAATAATCATAATATCACAAAGGCACAATCAAGGGGTCCATCCTCCCGTGATCACCAAAGGTACATAACTCACATGTCTCAATGCACTAGTAATGGTCAATAAAACATTTTATAATTTAAATTCATTTTTCCAATTATGTCTACATGCTAAATTTTCGACTATGGACATATGTCGTGCATGTACGTGCAAATGCTCATTAATAATATAGTCAATCAAAATGGATGCCAATATGTTTTTGAAACATGTATTCAATCATCGTGACCAATATACGATATACAATAAGTTCATTATCAAGTTATATAAAGGTCGTGATAATAATCGATATAAAATAATTTTACAAATACTATGTTCTTGCATCGCAGTTACAAATGAATTTTTACTTACCTTTTTGCCTTTGTGTGTGAGCTTTCTACAAGGTATAATTCAAGTCTCTTTTCCACTCAAGAGCCGCAAACAACTTGGAATACCATCTAATATCAAATATGGTCCTCAAATTGATAAGCTTAATACTACACACTCTAATACTAGGACCTTTAATGCCAAAATAATTTAGATAGCATTAGAACTTCAAGTTACAGTTGCATTTCGAAACAGCCCTATCACGCTATTATTTTTTCAACTTCGATGTATGTAAACCTCATATAATTGTATCACTAATGACGTAACATTTATACAAATCAATTTTCCAAGCTTTAGATGTGATTAATGAACATGTAAGGGTTTAAACTATGCAAACTATAAAATTAGACAATCTGTTTTTTAAGTTTTAATTGCTGCCCTGTCTAGTTTCATTCATCTTTTCACATCCCTAATCACATTCATTTATTCCCAATTTTTACCACACTTATATAACATGTATATGAATGTAACAATGCCCTAAAGTTTCCACAAGTGAAGGGTTTACAACTTCAAAGGCACCTTTTTCAGAACACCGAATCAGGAATTTCACTATGGCTGTTTTGAGTTACACTTGAATTAATTAACATGTCAAAAATCAAATTCTAACCTATTAAAAGTCATTTATATACAATTTATACCCAATATATTATTCAAAATCAAAGATTAAATCATCAAAATCCAGCAATCATCCAGAAATTGACTATTAAAAGATAAGTAGCCCAAGCATCAGGTGTTCCAAGTATGACGTTGTTCTTTGTAGTAAATTCTGATTTTTACACCGGGTCCAAATCAAGTGTATCTGGCCTTTTTTAATGTGTCTAAAACCTAATTCAATTTCCCTATAATCCTAAAACAAAATATGGAGTTAATTCTTTAACCGTTCATTCGATTCCTTACTCGATTGGCGCCTGACGCCTGATTCTTGACCAAGTTCAACAATTTACACCTCAATATTTATAACGTCATAGAAACCTTACATTATTATATTATGATCATGTCACTTCAAGCCTCATGTTTCAAATATGTTAAAGACTTAATTAGGAGTTATGGTATCCCCGATCAACCGAATCAAAAGCTTATAACTTCAGCGATAATGATTTCCACTTAAAGATCAATTTAACAAATCAATATCCAATATTTCGATTAACCTAAATTTTCACCATAGCTTAGTGTAAGATTCACCACCTAAGTCTGGAAGGTCGGAAACTAACACCATATAAAGATATTAGAACATAAATGATCAAATGCGCCATTATAAGAGAAAACAATTACAAACTATTGATGCAAATGTAACGTCAATGTAAATAGCATGTAATGCATGAATTATATTGGATAAGTGTGTAAAGTGATGTTCGGGGTATTACAATTATATTCTGAAGATGCCAAATTACAAGTGAATGCAAAATTAGCAAAAACACTAATAAGAGAGAAATCTCATAAGTGATCTTAAATACATGATGTGAGCCAATATACTTGAGCAAAAACATCAGACTTAAGCCGGTGAATAAAACGTGAACAAGATAACAAAATTAATTAGAATTCACTCAATCAAAGGCAACCACATGTCATCAACCAAAAATACCCATTTACCCCCAATGCCTGAATAGAAATCCATAAATATGCATGCCGGAATGAAGATCATGCTGAATTTGAAATAGTTTCCTCCCAAACAGTCATCCCTCGCCTTACTCCCTATTTAGTAGTAGAATAGTGAGTTTAGAAGTGTAAATTTTGAAATGAAGAGATTGTTACAAATATGAATTCACTGTAAGATTGATTATATTTTAATTGCTTCATGAATACATATTACAATGTATATATATATACACTTTAGCAGTGAGAGAAAGAGGGAATAAATACGGTTACAATGGAAATGATTATTGACAAAGGAATATCCTTTTATTCTAACAAAATCCATGTGCAATCTAAAAGATCATTCAGCATGCTTTCTTCTAGGTCCTTCCATTGTACAATCAGCAATGTGGAGCTGATGAAGCTTGAATAGATGACTAGGACGCCAGATCATTTCTCAGTTCTTCAGCTTCCTCTTCTTGTGCTTCATCTTTCAACAACCGCCCGCAAGATGGAGAGTAGATATTTGCTATTCCCATCTTGTCCATGTGAAGATAGAAACTTGTAGAATTTAAAGCTTTAGTTAGAATGTCTGCAACTTGAGATCCAGTATGCACGTGTTCAGCAACAATTTCTCTGGCTTGTATCTTGTCCCTAATGAGGT
>CAIGRT010155029.1:0-10712 GCA_903798405.1 Fraxinus platypoda
CATTTTATTACTAACACTTCCCTACTTGGTGGATGGTTCATCCAAGCAGAGGCTTCTCCCTTTGACGTTCAGCGCACAAAAAGTGGAAGGTATGAGTATAAATGTCAAGAAATGAAAGGTAGGAACGGTTCCCGAAATCCACCCCAAAGATAGAGACGTTTTGTGCTAATTAGTCTAAAGAAAATATACCTACGAGCTTTATTTGTCAAGCTCAAATCGATTCATGAGTTGGTAGTAAAACAAGTCAAGTCAATACGCCAAGTAGGTGAGTGGACTTCCCCCCAACACAAATACTTTTAGTCATGATTGGATTCTTGAACTTGTAACCTTATACGGAATTAGATAATTACTTATTGGTTTTCGGCACATATGTCCAATTTTTATTTTTCAATATTATATATGAATTAACCCGTTTTGTTTTCAAGAGCTTGTTTGGGAAGAATTAAAATCAAATTAAAATTGAAAATATAATCGTTATTGGTCCCACTCGTCTAATAAAAGTCAACTCCAACAGCTATATTTTCAATTTTAATCTGATTTTAATCCCTCCCAAACACGCTCTAAATATATGATTTAATGCTACTCCTGCATAAAGAAGTTATATAATAATTTACATACAGATAATGTGTCAAAAAGAGAATGATATTTTTTTTTTTGGTTATTTGGTTGAAGGAATTCTAATTGAATCATATCTCACAGTATCATATGTACGTAAATAATCATGTACACGTAACCTCGATAAATCATATTCCATACTTTTAATTTGTTGCAACTTGCAAGCTGCAATCTTATTTAAAATTTATCTTGTCTGTGAGACTATGAGTAGACAAGATAATTCATACAAACTATGGATTATCATCACGTCACACCCGTAACAAAAAAACTAATGAATATTATTACTATTAATTCGACTTCTACAAAAAAATCCCACTCTCTCCCCGACTCCAAACACAAATATGACTACCACAAAGGAAATAAGAAAGAATTTGCAAAGCCCTCGAGTCATAGAATGGAAACTGATGTTTCTATTTTGTTAATATTAAAATTTCATAATTTTACTTGGTTTCTGGGGATTTGAGATCAGAGGGGGTTGAAAACTAAGGATTGGAAAAAGATGGAGAAATTCTGGGTATTTTTCTTCTGTTTTTTCGCTTTGTTGGGTCCTTACAAAGCCTTTGGCAATGTTATTTTGATCGGAAAGAATGTCACTTTATCGTTTGAAGATACGGGAGCTACTTTTGGTGAGTTGATGTTTTCTTTTTTGTTATTATGTTTTTCCCCATCAGAAATTTAAGTTTTCGCAATTAAGAATGCAATTGGAATATGGGTTTACTTGGTTTTTTTCCCTCTTTTAATTGCACGAGTGATTCAAGTTCTGCAGACTATGTTTTTTATTTAATTTTTGAGCTCTTTGTTGCAAAAGATGGAATCTTTATCTGATAAACTTGGGGTTTTCTCACGCATTCTGTGCTTAAAAAAGCTGGGAATTGGAATCTGCATTGAACTTTGATGTATTAACTTGCATATTTGGTAGGGTGTGTTAGACTTGACTGGACAATAAAACAAACAAAATTTTAGCTTTTTTTTCTTCTTTATTAATGTATCAAATCATTCCTACCAAATATGATAGAAGCGTGTTACATGAGTCAGTTTTTAGTTAAAATAAAGTGATAATATTGGGATTAGCTGGTGTTTGTAAGTTAGGCAGTGTATTTTTCATAATTTGGAACGAACCAAGATGGATGGAATAGGATCTTTTAACTTCTCTTTACTGATTTG
Source organism: Fraxinus platypoda (assembly GCA_903798405.1). Lineage (NCBI taxonomy): Eukaryota > Viridiplantae > Streptophyta > Magnoliopsida > Lamiales > Oleaceae > Fraxinus > Fraxinus platypoda. Next base: position 1,780 of record CAIGRT010155029.1, read on the forward strand.
GCATTCAAGATTGTACTATATGACTATTTCTACTACAACCGTTTGAAGATTATATCGCTTTTTAAAAAAAAATTCTAGTGGCTTTATTCTGTACTGGGCATTTACTGATAGATATTGTCTATGTAATTTCAGCTCAACCAGTGAAAGGTTTTGGTATATGTGGCACATTGCATATGGCCGAACCTTTGGATGCATGTTCGCCATTGACTAATAACATTGTTTTGAAAACAAACTGCACCAAATTTTCTTTTGTTTTGATCATCGGAGAGGGATGCAACTTTGAGGAGAAAGTGAGAAGAGCACAAGCTGCAGGATTCAAAGCGGCCATTATATATGACATTGAAGATGGAGATCTAGTTGCAAGTAATGGCTTTTTCCTACAAGCAACTTCATGCATGTTATTTTGCTAGTTTTTGCTTTAATGGAAGACCATAGAATACATGTTTCTTATGATTGGCATTCGACTAATATCTTCTTGGTTTACTGGATTTTATCTTTGAAATGTATGAATAAGTGAAGATGGAGATCTAGTTGCAAGTAATGGCTTTTTCCTACAAGCAACTTCATGCATGTTATTTTGCTAGTTTTTGCTTTAATGGAAGACCATAGAATACATGTTTCTTATGATTGGCATTCGACTAATATCTTCTTAGTTTACTGGATTTTATCTTTGAAATGTATGAATAAGTGGTAGCTTGTGGATGGTCATTTAACCCCTGTTTTGACCACCATTATTTAAAAACTCTTTTTTTTTACATACTCATTTTCAACCACACATTCACAAAAACAACTTTTAACATGTAAAAAACTTGAAGTCAAATTGCACCTCATCATTTAGTTAAGCCCCTGTTTGACAACCATTATTTTCAAACTCTTTTTTCTACATACTCATTTTCAACCACACATTCACAAAATAAAATATTCTGCACGTAAACCCTAAACTTTTCTCTACATTTTAACCACACGTTTTCCTAAAAATCACTGTTCAAACCATTGTTTTTCCCAAATAATGGCCATCAAACAAGGATTTAGCTTGCTTTAGATCCTTTGGTAGATCTAGCAATGAACATTATGGAGGGGAGAATAAGGATTCATATAGCTAACCTCAAACATGGGTTAATTCGTTTTTAGTTGTATACGGAAAGCTGTTTTTAGCTCATATATGTAGAATAGCTTTTTTTGGGGCTAATATATGCAGAATAATTCGTCCCTAGATATCAAAAAAGCGCGTCAAGTATGCAATGTTTATAAGAGCATACTAGCATGAGTAAATTATGTTCTGGACTTCCCAGAACGTAAATACCATCTTATGTGCTGGACTTCATTCTCATTAGCTCACTTCTAGAAATAAACTACAAAAATAAAGGTGTTGAATCTGTTGTATTAATTCGAGGGGTGTCAAGAATTCTATCAAATTTATGGAAATTTGTATCTGTAATCCGTGTTTAAGAAGCTGAGAAATGGACCAAATTTTCTTTGTCCTTCTCTTAAATGATTATTGATAGTATATTCAAGATCTGATGGCCAATTATAATATGCCAAAGAGTTTTTTGCATGATGAACGGAAAGATACAAGGGCTAGAATTTTAGCGTCAAAACACCGAGAGCCAATGGGTAGGTGATGCAGTTGGCAATTGCCCTTGCATAATAAAGTCTCGTCACTTTTGTTCTTGTTCCTGGAAATCCAAAAGGATCGGCAGTATTCATGCATATGATACAATATTTATTATTTTACGAATTATATGATTAAGGCAATTCAAATATTCTAAGTATTAATTAATCATTTTATTTTGGAAATGCAGTGGAAGGAAATTCTGCTGGTATAAAAATATATGCAGTGTTTGTATCCAAAGTTTCTGGTGAAACATTGTCAAATTATGCTGGTGTTCCAAACATGGAGCTATGGCTAGCCCCGAGTTTTGAATGCTCGGCAGGGCTGATCATGGCTATAGCTTTTGTTTCATTATTTGCCGTGGCTGCATTTTTATCTATGTGTTTATACTACCGGAGGCATCATACTGGAAGAGCACGGACTCGAGTTCCATGCACAAGGGAATTCCATGGGATAAGTAGTCGTCTCGTGAAAGCCATGCCAAGCCTAATTTTTTCATCTGTTTTGGAGGATAATTCTACGTCAAGTACATGTGCTATATGTCTTGAAGATTATAATGTTGGAGAGAAGCTTAGGATTCTGCCATGCCTCCACAGTAAGTCATCTCTCATTTACATGATTCTGTTTTACCGTCTGATCTGTACAATATGAAATACTTCCGCTGGTACTGTCTCAGACCTCCCTGAAAGAAGGGAAACCAGCTAGCCAATAGAAAGCTCTTCTCATCTTCTACTTCTATTCGATTGCTTTATGAGGGGATTGTCATTTACCCATGGACAAAGTAATTAATTGTATCTTAATCATTCTGTACATTCTTTTTAACTAACTTATATCTTGGAATTTTGACAGAGTTTCATGCTTTTTGCGTTGATGCTTGGTTGACATCATGGAGAACATTCTGTCCCATTTGCAAATGTGATACAAGAATTAATACCGGAGATCCACCAGCATCAGAATTTACACCGTTGCTATCATCCAGCCCAGCTTCTGTTTATTCATCTTCGGCATTGTCATCCATTAGATCACCAATAGCATCATCCTCAGCCATAAGGATTGCCGCATCATCATCTCATTCCCCTTCGGTTTCCTGTCCCCGTTCCATCTTTAGCAGTCCTTATCACCAGCAGTTGCTTCACTCTTATCACCAATCTCCTTGCCTTAGCACAAGCAGAAACTCAGTCGACCTCAGGGACCCAACTTCTCAAAGATCTGGTGGTGCTTATTTAGTTTCTCCTCACTCATTAGGTTACCCCTCATTATCACCTCTTAACTCCAGATACATGTCTCCATACATTCCGAGTCCCATCAATGCCTCGTCAAGTTACTTCGGGTCTTCTAGTCATCTGCCTAATCCCCTTCACTATAGCGAGTCGGCTTCAGGCTTTTCACCATTTTCTTCTTCCCAGTCTCTTGCAGGGTGTTAATAAAACTGCTGCAGTTGATTGTGGATAGTTGACTTGGCCAAAGCTCATCAAAGAGATCCAAGTATGGTAGGCTGTTTGAAAGGTGAAAAGTCGTCACCTCGTGTGTACGTAAAGATTTGTACCATCTTTACATTAGCCGACAGTTTTGGTGTTTAAATCTTGGTTTCTTCTAAGGGATATGTTTTTTCTTGGGTGCTTTTGGTGCACATGATGTCATGATGTTTTACTAGTTTCCAAAGAGGGATAGTTGACAGTTACAGAGGTTATTTTAAGAAATTTTGTGCTCAAATTGCTCTTTGTTCTTGTTTGTAATAACTAGCTAGCTTTACTTCAATTAAACTAAAATAAAATTACTGTTTTGTAATTTACTGTTACATATCTACTGAAGAACCTATCTTCACTTTAATACCATAAGGTTGCCTGTCATCGTTCGTGGCATGAACGATACATTAGAATGGACACAATTACAACATATATTTCTTGTCTAAGGGAGATGCTACACGTACCCGGGGGTTTACACCCCGGGTTACCCGACCCCACGCCCCCCCCTCACAATGGGGGGCCCGTCGATTATTTAATTCGCCTCGGGCCCCACCTCAATGTGAAGGGGGCGGTGGGGTAGGGTAACCCAGGGTGTAAACCCCCGGGTACATATATCATTTTCCCTCGTCTAATCATGTGTAATTGTTTCTCGATTGGACATGACCTCTTAGCATAAATTTCGAGTTCCTGTTTTTATAATCTTTGCCAGCTCTTTTACTTGAGGAGAGCTTATATACATAGAAATAACAAACTTTCATTCAATTGTATTGAAATTTTAGATTATTTTGGATGCTTTTATCATTTGAAAAAGATAGAAGCACTGAAATAATTTGAAATGATCTTTAAAATTGTAATCAAACCTCCATAAATACCCCGAGACTCGAAATGTTAAGCCATAAATTCCTTCGAAATTTGTGATTATTTTGTTGTTTATTGTTCTTGTTCTGGGTAATGAGGTCGGGTTGATCGTATTTATTGTAATGAAATAAATAAATAATAAAAGAGGAAAAAAGAAAGCCACAGAGAATTCTATGGACATGCATAGTATCCTAAACTCGACATGATTAAGAAAGTATGTGTAACAATTATCTCAATTGTAATGTTCAAATTTATCCAATCCAATGTGTCAAACACATACATTGCTCTGTCAGCTACGTGTAATCTGAAGAGGCACACCAAAATTTTTTATAATCCTACTCGAGTGTTGAGTAGAATTCTTGGTAATGCCATTATGTACAATACATAGTGAACACAACTTGTTTGTAAAAAAACACAGCACATATTCAAAATAATCTCTTTCACAAAGATTAATACCATGGAGATATGCTCAAATACCTACACGTTCGTTGTCCGTAATAGCACGACTCTTCTGTATCAGATACCCTCCTGTGTGGTCATTTTTCAACAAATGTTGGAACAAGTGCAAGTTTTAAAGTAGAAGTTGCCTCTAATTTGATTCAGAGGATCAGCAAGCATAAGTTCAATCTTCCTTGTCAGCGGCTCGATGTAACTCGATGGCTTCTTTCCGAGAGACAGAACTCCCACCATGATCAACCTGGTCTCTATTGCCAACCCGTGGAGGTTCCTCCTTACCAATTGTGAGGATCAGTATCATGACAGCCACCACAAATATAATCATTAAAACTAATCTGATTCCCATCCGTGAGCCTATAAAATCAATCAAGGATGGACCAGTAATACGTTTTTGTATCACCTTTCCTTCTCTGTAGTCTTCAAGAAAACGTGAGATTTGTGTACCAATATCAGTTTCTTCAATGCTTTCTGAGCCAATAATCTGTTGGGAAGGAGAAAAAGAGAAACAGAAAATTGTAACATCAGTATGCAAGTATACAAATTTTTGGGCCAAATGACAAGCATAAGATACAAACGTGTTAAAAGGAAACACGTCGTCTTTCTCATTACAAATGCGACATCTGAAATTGGTAAAAGGAACTGGTTTAAGGTTTTCATGAAGACAGCTTTTGAGAGCAAAGAAGAGGCACTTACCGAAAAATACTCCTCGTTTCCATCCCAAACAATCATTTTTGGCAGCTTCGTTTTCTTATCAACTTCAAATGATTCAGCAAAGTCTTCCCATTGCTTGACCCCAACATACCCAAATATTAAGTCACGATTTGCAGATGCAGCAGCTTTCAAAAATCTTATTAATCCCAGCGATTTCTCATCTGTTTCATCCTGAATAATGGATAACACAATTTTCCTCTCATCATCTTTCAGCAACTGTAGGGTATCTTCATTGATGGGCAATGCCAGAGGGAACAAATTCTGTTTTATACAATCTTCGAGAAAATGCTCTGTCATTTGATAAAAGAAAGATGCATTTAATCATCAAATGTGTAGAATTAGACTCACTAAAATTGTTATAATAACAAAAGTTGAGGTTCTGTAAGTATATTATTCGTTGAAGAACTGCTACTGCTAAATGTGTACATGTACAGAAAATTTTGCAAGTCAAGAAATAGCAAAGAAATCTCAAAGAAAAATCTGATTTAGATATATGAGGCTACACGATCACCCAGCAGAACCATAAGGAAGTATGTACATGCTAGGAGAAAGTAAAAACCAAACAATGTTTGACAAAAGTAAATGGAAAAAAGTACTTACTTAAATATCCACTAATTTTCAGGACTACAGAACTTTTAGGGCACGTTTGAACAGTTCTGGACAGTAGACAAGATTTTAAGTTATTTTTTGTCCTTGGGTACTTTATAGTGTTCGTCTAATTCACCATCTATGCAAAGGATAAACCAACCAAAGATATACAATTGCACCATTTCCAAATTCTAATTATGGGCTCAAAACTCCATCCACATTAAAGTAAGAAACATTAACCAACAAGTAAGTTCACTTTCCAATTCCAATGACATGGTATGAATTTGGTCCCGACATAAATCTCAACTAAGAAACCTTTAGCCACAATAAAGTATGTTATACATCAGATACTTGTTTAAAATCTCAAAATGAGGCATGCTTCATTATGATGAAAAGTTGGAACAACTAAATTTTAATATCAAACACGAGCTAACCTTCAAAAGGCCCATAAAAGAAGCTCTGTTCCTTGAGGGCAGGATGAATGGAAGCCAAAGCAGGCACCTTATCAAAATCATATTTTGTTGTAATTGCATCCGAGAAATCTTTTGCAACTGAAAACCATGCTTTCTTCTTATACTTGACAGACAAGTTTGATATCACGGACTCATTTAAGCCAAATCCTATGAATATAGGAAAATGAGTACCAGCTGCTTCAACAAATTCAATAATAGCAGAGTCAGAATTGAGAATAGCAACATCTGGAGCAATGAATTTCTTCAGGAATTGAACAAGTAAATCTGCTTTTCGTGGTCCATTATAATCTGAAGGAACCCCATGGATAAACATCTTCAGAGTCGGATACCCACTGCATTAAAGAAAAATCAAAAATTTCAGGATTTTACCACTTTTTCTCAGTGCTTTTGTTAGTAAGCAGCTGTCTAATAAAATCAAGAAAAAGAAAAGGAAAAAGAAAAAAGAAATTTTGTTTTCAATCAAGGTAACAGGAAATTTCGCTGTTCCCCAACTGCAATTGAATCAAAAGGTTGTGGCCGCATACTCAATTTCATGCTTGGAAGCTAGACGCTTGTATCTGTCAGCATCTATTTTTGCCACAATTATGGGCTGCTTCAATTCAGCTAGAACAGGGGCAGCTTTATCCAACTGCATGCAGCACTAAAATTTGTCAATCTTCTTGTAAACATTGAATTCAAATTGTCAATCCCAAATGGACATTAAGCATTCAGAATACATCTCACCACAATGAAGGGATTGAAACGATATATGTAGGAAAAACCGAACAAGGATCTCAGAGAAGTCAAAGAGCAATAGTGATTTCCGGTGAACACTATAATTATATATCTTCCAGCCCTCTATATAGTAACATATCTAACGATAAAGCATGGACATCCTATTCCGTTATAACATGGTAACTGAAGCATTTTAACTCCGACTTTTTTCGTAGCTGGTTGAAGCCTGGATAAAAGAGAGTTGTGAGAGATTTGACAGTTAGTGCAAAACTTTGTCAAATTTCCAAAACCGTTCATTATGTGATTTTCTTTGACATGTCCTTCATCAGCGACGCGTTGCATCGGACTACTAATATAGTGAAAAGTAGGCGATAGTTAGAATTCTGAGTGTATTCCATAAATGATCAGCCATATTGGTGCCTGGATGTGTCCTGAAGTAAGCAAAGGTTCCCATGCACTAATGGATAGGCGTGGAAAGTTAATCCAGGATAATGGAATTAGAGTAGGAATATAGAATACAGACACACTGACCGGAAAATTGATAGAACTAGTACATTGCAAAATGCGCAGAAGGAAGTTCAGCATAACTTACATAGAATATGTGAAATGAAAAGACAAAGAGAACAACTAGGGAGCATGAATTACAGAATTTACATACTAGGGTGGTAGAAAATATATGGATCAGGGATTTGATTATATATATCAGTTAGACTTGTATTAGAAGAGAATTCAATTAGTGTTGTTAATGTGTATATTATGTAAATAGGATTAGTTAAGGAAACCAAGCATATTCCGGACTTTGCCATGACTTTCCGAATCAAGGTATAAAATCTGTTGCGTAGAATACAACAAGAAGCCAAAGTCTCAAGCTTTAAAGCATCAGTATTACCACCATATTAACTGCAGCATACTCAGATGTTCATTATGCTGACAATTTGTAAATCAATTAAAAAAGATCAACAAGCCAGTAAGGTACATCATATCTAGGATGATGTACAACACACTGAAGTTGCACTCTACTGCAGGATTTATTTCACTTTTAAGATAATCATTACTCCCTCTATTAAACATCCAATTCTAGGATAATAAAGGTTCACAGTGTGAAAAACAATTAAGAAGGATCAACAAGAAGCCAAGCAGGTACAATATCTCTCGCGCGATGTACAGCATGCTGAAGTTGCACTCTTCTGCAGCATAGCATTCATTTCATTTTAAAAACAATCATTACTCCATGTATTTCAATTCGAAATACTTAAGGTTCACACTTTGAAAATCGATAAGAAACATGCCACAAGACGCCAACAAGGTAAACATCTGTAGCACTATGTACATCACGCTGAAGTTGCACTCTTATCCGTACAACATCTCTTGCACGATGTACAACATGCTGAAATTGCACTCTTACACAGCATTCATCTCATATTTCATCGTTAAAATAACCATTACTCCATTAAGGTTCAATTTTTGAATAATTAAGGTTCAATTAAAAAGAACTCAACAAGAAGCCAACACGATACAACATCTCTAGCACGATGTACAACACGATAAAGTTGCTCTCTTCTGTAGCAATCATTTCATCTTTAAAATAATCATTACTCCATTGATCGAACATTCAATTTTGGAATAATAACAATTTAATAATCAACAGGAAGTCATTTAGAAGAAAAAGAGACACGTAATTGACCTCTGGAGAAAGGCGTTTGCAGTGGCCACACCAAGGGGCGTAGAAATCGACGAGAATATAATCGAAAGTTGAAATAACAGCATCGAAATCGGATTCTTCCAGTTCCAATACTTTCCCATCCACCTTGAACTGATGCTCCAGCGATGCACTGATTGGCGGGGAAAACGGTACCAGTGAGGAAAATAGTAACAAAACGTGGATCAATGGAAGCATTTTGAATTGATTATTGGCACTATTTGTTTCAATTTGATTAGACCAAAAAAAGGCCCGGGGGCAAATCGGAAGCTCGAGAATGGAAAATTCGTCGGAGGAAGCAATGATAATGCAAAAGCAGTTTTTCTTCGCGCAAACTATCTTTCGTCTTGTGTGCG
>CAIGRT010155055.1:0-10470 GCA_903798405.1 Fraxinus platypoda
CGTTGTAGAAAACGCGTGACAATGTCGTCTCCATGTAAATATATTTTTCTGCACCGATGAGGAGCTCGGTTACTAACGTAGGCGGGGTTTGTGACAAAAACATTTTGAATGTCTCACATCTTATGGTATATGTGAGGACGGTGATTGTTGTCGTGATATGTAGATCGGGTATCTGAAGTTTTTCTTTATTGAACCTCATCATGAAATGACGCAGGGATTCATTCGGTCCTTGACGAAGCTGCATGAGGAAAGCAATGGTTTTCCTAATGCGTTTACTACTTCCAAATAAGACAGAAAACTTGTCGGCCAAATTTGAGAATGTGGTAATGGAATTGGGCTCTAAGGCAAAGAACCAATCCTTGTCAGCATTAGTCAAACTCATGACGTTGGTGTATACATTGAGATGGTTGATCGGGTCTGTAATTCCACAGTACTTTTTTATGTAGGGATACTTGAATCTGTTCGGTAAGGGATATGACAAGATCTATGGAGTGAACGAAGTGTTAGGGGTGAAACCTGTTAGCCCTTGAGTATTCTTAAACATACCAACTGCAATCTTATCCTGAATGATCCCGACAAGTACAACAGAGTCCATAGTAACTGATCTCGAGCTCGATGTCATGTGAGGTATGCTCGAGGTTCCGTCATCATCGTTACCAAGTACGGGGACGTGGAGCCTGCACTCGAGATTTGTCATAAAACCACCTTGTGGTGCTTGCCATGGATGCGGATTTCTTTGATTCAGCAACTGAGTTAACGTGGTAACTTGTTGCCGAAGGTCCTCAAATGCCCCAGGAGCAACAACCATTGGTGGGGGTGTTGGTTCTCATGATGATTCCTCATGCGGAAGCGGAGGATCCTCAGCGAGGGCTGGTTAGGAGCAGATGAGCATGCTAGAATGTGTCTTGAACGCGTGTTAACCATGGCTTTTGGTAGCGCTTCCCACAGACTGCACCAATGATGCTGCCAAATATCACACCTGTTGAATCTCGAGCCTGAAACAAAGGCATTGATGTATGTCCTCGTTGTCCTTCCAATTTAAGTTAGAGAAAGAATTTATGCATAAGGCCATAACCTGAAAATTATGTAAAAGTGTACCGAATAATAAATTGGGGTTCTGTATTTCTAGAAATAGGTAGCATACTTCTTTTAAGATTGGGTTATTTGAATACTTAAGAGTCTTACTTTGCTTAGAAGTTGTAACTTGACAGACATTGCACAATTGATACTTGGATAAAGATAACACTCTAGTAGTAGAATTCTAACAAGATCTAACAAAGTAGATGTAGTAGGACTCAATATTTGTTAGAATTGGATAAGCCTTATCTTATTGATGATTCCTAAAGGATTAGGTGCTGTCGAATTTGGGGCCAAGGCGTAATCTCGAGGAGGCCCTAACAAAGGGAGGTGTTCTTGCCCGAGAAGGTGGATCAACGAGTCCTATGTAGTGCAGGGAATATTGGACAAAAAGCACGAGGTTTCACTATCCTAAGGTCAGAGACTCGATGAGCATGTGCCAAATATGATGAAATAGGCACAATTACTCCTCGGGCCTAAGTGTTCGGGAAGGGACATTGTTGACCATATCAGGTTGTATTTTGTAACATTGCTTGATCGATGGGGTTTGTGTCAAAATGAAATAGTAGAATTGTATTTTGCAAAATATGTAAATAAGAAGATTTTTCTTATCAATTACCCTCTAAAGGATCTTGTGTGCATGATCTGGCTCCATTTCAACAGGATAAGTTAGAAGTAGAGGTATTGACGGAAGAAGATTTTTATGACTATTAGTTTGCCCTTTCCAAATTTAGAATTGAGCAATGTACATGCCATTTTAACGTTTATTATGCTAGATTTACTTTGCAAGGACTAGATTAAATACGTTAATAGAAGGTTGAGAACCGTCTTGTCAAAATTTGAAAGTTTGAAATCAATTTGCAGACTCCAGCCGTAATTGTCTCTAGATGTCTCGTTAAAATGTGAGTAACCAATGGGAAAACCGATTATTAACTTTGACTATATGAGTAAGACAGTTTAATTACTATTCTAAAAAAATTATACATAAGTTACTATTCACCTCGATTTTCTGACCGGTGAAGTGGCCACAAGCATAAAACTCTTGCATACTTGGACAAACCGTTAAAAGCATGTAGCTTTCTTCAATGATAGTTCAAGTAACCATGAGCACTCAGACGGTCAAGTCCGTAAACTTGTATATATTTTAGGTGTGGAATGTACAGAAGATGTGAGCCACAAATATGTACGGGCATTGAGTTGTAGAGAGAATAATATTGAGCAATAATATTATTGAGAGTGTAAAATTACTTTATCTTCAAATAGCACTAAGTGTGAGCTCTTATAGTAGAAGATGTGAAGTGGTTACTGATGGATGAAAGACACATAGCTTAATCTTAACTGTTGAGGTGTCTCATCCAAGGTGTCCGTCTAAAGTCCTAAGTTAAGGGTCATTTAATGATTCTAAAAAGGTAGATACCCTATAGTGTGAGCCTGACATAATAAAAAATGGATTGACAAGTTATTGAAAGACATCTTCTATAGAGAAGTCATATCAATCAACCACAGAAGATCTTGTACAAAAGATCTCCTAGAAGAGGTGAAGGAAGATGATGCCTTTGTGTGTTTGAAGACTTCCCGCTTTGAATTAGCACTGCAGCAGGTCGTGGATACCTTGCCTTGACCATGGAGGGTTCAGCTTCTGCATGGAGCTTCGAAAGAGGTGGTGCATCACTTCGACTACCCTGTTTGATGGCCTCAATTAGGCAAGGTTGGATAGTGATGGAAAGTACAAACCTTGGTTTGCTAGCTAGCTATCACATGGTTGGAGCTTCCTCAAATGAGGCGTAACAATAATCCCTCAAGTCCAAGTATGAATATTTATATAATGCGTGGACTTTAAATTAAAGTTGAAAGACATTACTCGTGATATGGAGTATAGTATGAATGTGATCATCGTTGGAGAAGTGATGCTCTAGCATGGAGTGTTCATGTTAGCGAGTGACCATTTTCTTCGTTGTGGCGAATCGCAACACAATAGTCTCCCAAGCCAAGTATGAATATTTATATAATGAGTGGACTTATGTTGTTGATGATATATTGGAACCTTATGTGGCAGCAATGCTAATGTAGCTAGTGTAGTAAGAAAGTCCTAACTTGGAGGACAAGGCTCAAATCATAGTTAGCTTGTGATGAAACTAGTGTTATTCTAGTTTAGGAAATCTATCATAAATTAAAATGTTAATTCAATTTGTCCTAAAATTTTAGAGTTGGACTCTAATTTAGTGTATAATTTAATTAAATAAACTAGTCAATTAAATTAATTAATTAATTAATTAGATTAATTATTGATTTAACTATTCCAATTCACCTGTCTAAATTAATTTAGGCAACTTTAATGGATAGAAATTTTAATGATATTTACATATAATATTAGATATTATATAGGATTGCATTTATGTGATGAATGATTACTTAGTGGATGATTATGGATTCAACAATGTGGATGTGTTGAATGGGTAATTTTTAATTCTTGTTGTTTTTGGGTTACAAGCTCATTATAATTAATTTTGAACATGTAAATGCGTTATTATTATTTCATGGGCCCGTGTGCTCAATTCTTTTAAGTCTATGTGCCAACTAGTATATCAACATGCTGCAGTTGATGAATAGAAAATATAAGAAGATGAGGAAAATCGAGATGGAGTACTTTAAGATTCAATCATATGTCCCCTATGAACTGACCAACGAATCTTCATTGTGGCTTGTGAAGATTAAATAGAATAAGTCCATACTCGTCCACACTATTATGTGTATGTTTATTTACTTGTTAGATGTATGATAAAATATATACATACATAAATACGATGGGACATTTGCATGTAAAAATCCCTTGTTAAAATATTAAGTTAGGTTTATAATTTGCATTCTATTATTAAAATGGGGGAAAAAAAAAAGAATCCCTCATTGATGTCAGCTTGTAGCATCTTCCTAAATATTTTATTAAGGCTTTTTTAGTACACTTAAGGTCTTAATATAATAGATGAGGTCTTAGCCTGTTGAAAGTCAAGTATGGATTTCATACATTTATGTGAGAGGTTCATAAATTTAAGTTAAACAATGAGAGTATAATTAATTTAATAAAAGACCATTTTAAATTAATTGATACATTTTTTATATATATATTAATTCTTTTATTTTTCATCATACAATTTTGAATCATAAACAACCATATGAATTTGATAGGCATATTTGATGCTAACAAACTGATCGGGCCAAATTTTCTCGACTGACATCGCAATTTGAGAATTGTTCTTAGGTATGAGAAAATTGGACATGTCCTTGAGCAACCCTATTGAGAGGTTCCATTGAGGAATCAACAGATGTGGCTACTTATAATAAATACAGTGATAACGATAGTACTGCAACATGTGTGATGCTTGCAACTATATCAACTGAGTTGCAAAAATAACATGAAGGGTATGAAAGCTAACACTATAAATTTCATCTCAAGGCTTCGTATAATGAACAATCATGTGTGGAAAGATTCATGATTTCTAAGCAACTATATCGATGCAAAATGGTAGAATGATCTTCAGTCAGTGCTCATGTACTAAAAATGATTGGCTACATTGAGATGTTGGCTCAACTGGGTTTAGTCATGGACCATGAACAAAGTATAAACTTGGTGTTTGCAATATCTGCTAGATAGCTATTCGGAGTTTGTTATGAATTTTAACGTGAATAAGCTTGAGTGCACTATCCCAGAATTGCTGAATATGATTAAGACTATTGAGTCAATATCAAGGCTAGCAGAGGGCATGTTTTGGCCATTGAATTCTCTAAGGGTACCAAAAGGAAGTATGAATGAGGCTTTGGGAAAGCATCCAAAAAGGTTAAGAAAAATAAGAAGATAGTCAAAACAAAGAAGGATAATACCAAGTCTGATGACCTTTGTTATCATTGTGGGATGAACGGTCATTGGAAGAGGAACTGCAAGGCTTACCTTGTGAGCTTGAAGGGAAATGAGTCTTCTGAAACTTTTACTTCAAGTATCTTTGTCATTGATATGTCTAGTTTATTAGCTTATTGGGTATTAGATATCGGATGTGGATATCATATTTATATAATTATGCAAGGACCAAAGAAAAGTGGACTATTGCAAAAGGAAAAAGTTGACCTATTCGTTGAAAATGGAACAAGAGTTGTTGCATTAACTGTAGGGACATATTTCTTACCATTTCCTTCAACTTAGTATTAGAATTATACAATTGATATTTTTGTCCGCCATTGCCAAGACCATTATTTCTATTTCATGTTTGAACATGAATGATTTTACATTTAATGTTAACGAAAATTGTTGTTACTTTTATCTTGAATTAATATTTTATAGTTGTGGTAAATTATTATATAATATAAAAGGCATAAAATTAATAACCTATATAATGCTTATATCTGACATTAGAGGCTAGTTCATATAAATGAAAAAAAGTATTTCCATATTACATAGAGATGGATATTTCGATTGAATTGATTTTAATTATTTGACAAGTACGAATCATGCCTACAAAACAAGATGACCAAATCTGCTTTTACTAAAAAAGGGGAAAAAGTTGTACAATTAATGGGTCTAGTACATATTGATGTATGTGGACCTATGTCAATTATTGCTAGAGGAGGTTTATCTTCTTTCATCACTTTTTTTCATGACCATTCTAGATATGGTTAATGAAAATCAATCATAGAACTCTTGAAAAGTTCAAGTAACTCAAGCTGGAAGTAGAGAAATAATTAGGTAAAAGTATTCTTATACTAAGATATAATTGAGTTGGAGAATTGAAAGGTGAATTTTTAGATTATCTAAAGTAGAATTATATTCTCTCCCAATAGACTCTACCACATACACCGCAATATAGTGGAGTATCTGAAAGTAAAAATTGCACACTATTAGATATATAACAATCAATGATTAGCCATACAAACTTCCCAAAATCGTTTCAAGGTCATTTACTAAATACTGCATGCTCAAATTAAATTGTGTTCCATCTAAATTGGTCAACAAAACTTCATACGAGTTATGGAAAGTCAGAAGGCCCACTTGTCTTACATAAAAGTTTGAGGATTTGACGCTCGTGTGAAGCGCACTTAATTGAATAAGCTAGAGTTTATACTCGATAAATTCGTAATCGTAGGATATCCAAGAGAGACAATTAGATATCAATTCTATAATCTCATTGAGAAGAAAGTCTGTCTTAAGATATGTCATCTTCCTAGGGAAAAAATTTCATTGTAGGAGAAGGCAATGGGGGCAAACAAATATGCTTGACCAAGTAGATGAACCTGAGTCCGATCCCCACTTGTTGAATGACAAGTTCTTTATCAGGAAGTCCAGACTTTTGAGGACATACCATCTCCATGCAAATCTAGTAGGATCATTCGACCTCTTAGAAGGTACGAGTTCAAGATTACTAATAAGACATTACTAATCAAAGATGATAAACCTACTGATTATGCAAAAGCAAAATCAAGTGTTGACTTAAAAAGATGGCAATAAGCCATGAAATTCAAGATGAACACGATGTAAATGGAGGGATAAAACCCATTTATTGTAAATGAATTTACAAGAAAAAGGTCGACATGGATTGGAAACGTCTACATATACAAAGCAAGACTAGTAGCCAAAGGTTATAAATAAAGACAATGAGTTGACATTAATGGAACCTTTTCTCCTGCAGTCATGTTTAAGTCCATTCAAATTTTACTTACAATAGCTGCATATCATTACTATAAGATATGGAAAATGGATATCAAAATTGAATTCCTTAATGTGAACAGGAAGTGTACAAGAAACATCTCGAGCATTTTGAATCTAAAGATGCTAACAAGGTATGAAAGCTTGATCGATCCATATACAAATTGAAACAAGCCTCTAAGATCTTGAAGAAGGCTTTGATGAAACAATCAAAAAGTTTGATTTTATTAAAAACGAAGACAAATCGTGTGTATACAAAAAATACAAGTGGGAGCGATGTCGTATTTCTAATGTTGTATGTAGATTGCATATTATTAACATGAAACGACATCTCTATGCTTCAATCGGAGAAATTATAGTCGTTAAAGAATTTTTCCATTAACTGTATAGGAGAAGTAGCTTATATTTTTGGAATCAAGAAGATTGTTTGACTTATTCCAATCTACATACATAGATAAATTTTAAAAAGATTTAATATGGAAAAATCCAAGGGGGGGATTGTGTCCCATATCGCATGGGATTTATCTCTCAAATGATAAGTGTACCAAAACACACGATGAGAGAGATTGCATGCGTCAACACTATGATCTATCATGCATATTACGTTTATGTACGAGACAAGATGTTTCATATGTTCCGAGTTTTACAAGCATGTTTCAAGCAAACCTTGGTGAGAAACACTGGATAGATGTTAAGAGCATCCTTAAGTACTTAAGAATTAAAATGTGCTCTTAATATATGGAAGAAATGAACATCGAGTTCATGTATGTATTGATGCTAGCTTCCAATCAGAAAGAAATGATAGCAAATCTCAATCAAAATATGTGTTTACTCTTAATAATGGAGCAGTTAGTTGAAAAAGTTCCAAAGTAGAAATAAAACATAAGAGAAATCAGATTTTGCGATGAATAGCCTTCAACAATAAGAAATTCGAATCCAAATATAACTGATAAACTCGGTTTAAAATTTTATTTTTCAGCAACAGTGTCAAAAACTTGTTCAAATAAATTTCACAAATATACGAAATTGTTGACAAGTAAGAATATAATGAGATTATATCGTCCAATAGAGAAGAAATTTCAAATGAATTATATTAGTTCTTTATTAAATTCGAATTGTGTAACACAAAGATATGATTTTTTTTTTATTCTAAACTATTCTACTAATTATGTAAATGCTTTGGTTTGTACGAATGCATGAAATGAATGTATTAGACTTACGAATTCACCTACTTGTATCTATTTCAAATTCTCAGCTTATTTAATTTAGTGTTATTTTTGTATTCATGACAATTGTTAATCCAATTATATTTAAATATCTCTTCTAAAGTAAGTTAAACATATTCAAAGCATAACCCGATCATATTACAATTCCGAATTCATATGCAAAGTAATGCATTAACCCACACGATTATCTATATGATTGCAAACGACATACATATATTCTTACATCTATTGCCCATGTGTTAATCTTGCAAAGTTCTAATTTATTATGAATCTCCTGAAACTATAATGAGCAATTAATTATCTAATTAGTGATCAAATAATTAAATAAGAGTAATATTATTTAGCACTTCTAGTATTAAAACAACAATCTAGGTAGCACTAATGTAACATTAAATAAGAGGTACAATTAAATGACTCATTTAATTGCACATTTCATTGAACTTATCACATCAGTCTATCTAGACTGATTTTGTAGTACAATTTGTGCTAGATAACATTATTCTGCAACAAGGCATACAAAATTAATTAATGAACACAAAAATATACTAAACTACTAATTTTTTAATTAAAAATAAATAACCAATGGTTTCATCTTTATCTAATATAAGGGAAAAATTAGTCTAGAATGTTTTGATATGAATTACACGAAGAGTATTGCTCAAAAGAGAAAAATACAAGAAGTTTGATGGAAAATCAATCTCTTGTTTGATCTTGAATCCCGCGCTTTGAACCTTCAGTTCTTCATGTTATTCACTTGTAATCTCGTACTAGGTTCATTCTCTATGGTAGAATATGGTATGGTGCATTCCTTGCCTCAATAATTAGGTTAAATAGCCGTCAAAAATTGTTTCCATAAATAGTTGGAATCAGAAAAGGAAATTGGCCCTTCTGTCAACATTTTAACCAATGCGTGCTCAAGNATTAGGTTAAATAGCCGTCAAAAATTGTTTCCATAAATAGTTGGAATCAGAAAAGGAAATTGGCCCTTCTGTCAACATTTTAACCAATGCGTGCTCATGTCCTTCCTTGCTCACGCAAGACCCAATTAATTGAGCCTCAAATCCTGCAGAACAAGCCCTTGTGTGTGCCCATGTGTACGCATGACTATGGAACTTTGGGACCAAATGAATTGTCATTTTCTCGTACGATATCAGTCATTAGTCTTTCATTTGCATCCAATTGACTCCCTACATTCTTCAATCATCGATATTTGGCCTGAATTAACTTTTGAAAGTTTGCATTTTTTGTCCCCGAACTTTGGAATTTCTCTTATTTCGCTCCAATTTTAATGTTTCTTCAATTTCATCTTTTAGTATCGAGTTTCACCTAACAAACAAAATTTTAAAAATAAATAAATAAATAAAGCTATAATTCATCAAAATCAATATAAAATATTTTCATTTAATGACCTCGATAAATGTACAAAATATACTTATCAAGAAGCATGGAAGACTATTCAAAATTGATTGGATGAATGCATAGTGTCAAGACTTAGCCCTTGTTTGGGCTCCATTATTTCGAAAATTCATTTTTCTCTCTTTTACTTTCAAACACACATTTTACAATAAAATAATTACAAGTAAATTCAAAATTTTTCCTTATTTTAAATCACACATTCTCCAAAAAATCACTATTTCAAAATACAATTTTCCCAAAATTTACCCAAACATGAGCTTTTTCTATCTGTTTATTCTTATTGAATTGATTCCAGGTTATACATATTCTTGAAAAAATAAATTGTGTTTGTAATTTGAAGATGCTCGACTAGAACTTTTTAAGCTAGGATGATGAACCTTGATATGATATTTTGATTTAAAAATTGTCCTTTTGATTTCAATTCTGGTCTTTTGAATGTTTATTAAAGGATTTTTATATTTGATTGCATGATCACCATTCAAACATATTTATGATTTGTTTTACTTCAAAGAGGTTGAAAATAGGTTTGGTGCGTGTTATTAAGCAACAAAAAGGCTGATCCTCCATGAGTTAAGGCTAGCAAACTAGAAACCATCGTCGATGATAGCAAGAAGTTGGGGTAAAAAATGGGTTTGAAGAAAAACTAAACACAATCATTTCTCTAGCAAACATCGACATGCCATTCCCTCTGGTTGTGCATCTGTTGTAAGAACAATGGCTCAACCTTATATCTCCTAAAATCGGCTCGAATCAGGTGTTCTTTTAGGGTATTTATTAATCATGGTAGTGATAAGCGCATTTTTACACACTTATCGTACTGTCAAAACATAGAAAATTGTTGATTAATATGTTGGAATATAGCTTACTCCTATATAATTTACGTTTTGCAGGACAAAGAGATGAATGTAGCGGAAGTAAGGAGAAATAAGTGAAAAATGATCAAAATGTAAGAAAGTGAAAGTTCAGGGACAAAACTACAAATACTCTAAACTTGTTTATAACCTTGTGATGAAGCGTCGAGAGTGTTAGAAGTCAATTGGATGAAAAATGAGTCAAATTGAT
>CAIGRT010155070.1:0-15420 GCA_903798405.1 Fraxinus platypoda
CCAATAAAAATCACCTAAAACCCCTAAACAACACAAAAACACCACCACAATAATACCACCAACACCACTACCGCACCCAAACACCATTCTGCCAAGAAGATGGACGAAGGGCGACCCCATTCTACCACGAAGAGACAATCCTCTAAGAACAAAAAAATAACTCATCAAAGCTTAGGTGAATGAAATAATTACATTGGAACTTACTTTGCAGCACAAAAATAAGGCATTAACATAAAACATGAAATTAAACTAGTAGTCTAGAAGGATATACTATCAAGAATCAGATTTTGCATCCAAAGTTCATGTTCAGTATTCATAATAAGGCAAGAAGTAGAGATAGACAAGTACTGCAGGAACCTACCCGAGGTATGTATAACAACTGTGACCTAAAAATTCCTTGATGATTAGAGAGATCTGCGTCGATGTGAAACTAGAGTGGCCGGATAACAAGTCTGGCGGGTGAGATTCAAGGCCCTGCCGTTTCCACTCACATAGTTCGCCCAAAAAATTAGAGAGATCTATGCGAGATTGGAATCTCACACGGCGGTGAGGGAGATCTGTGCGAGGTTGGTCACTGCTGCTCGACTCAATGGCAACGGCTGTGAGGGAGAGAGAGAGAGGGTAGAGAGAGTGTGACGATAATCGAAGAGTAGGAGGAGAGAATAGATTTAGGTTTTGTTTGGGGATTAGGGTTAGGGTTTTTATATTACCTGATTTTTGAATAAATAAATTTTGCACCTGATTTTTAAAAGTAATCTTTAATTACCTGGATTTATATAATTTCCTTTTTACTTAAAAAAATTGCAAATATGCAAATCATTATGGGCCCATTTGATTCTCATTATTATAGAATGAGAATGAAAAATATAGTCGTTATTGGGCCCCACACAAGAGATAGAAATTCAAAATTGATGGCTTGATGTGATGGATAACGGTCATATTTTTTTATTTTTATGGATGAAAAATGAGAAACAAACNAATGAGAATGAAAAATATAGTCGTTATTTGGCCCCACACAAGAGATAAAAATTCAAAATCGATGGCTTGATGTGATGGATAACTGTCGTATTTTCCATTTTTAGGGATGAGGATGAAAAATGAGAAACAAACGAAGGCTATATATAACTATAATTTATTAGTGATATTTTGCTTAGTAACGGGGCGAGGACATAGTGGGAAATTGCTTGGTGGGGCGGGTGTAGGGGAGGTTGCTCTGATCCCACCCCGCCCCGTTGCCATCCCTACCCATAAATAACCAAAATTAATTTACTTATAAGTGAACATTTTAAAAGTTTAGCCAAACATGCCATCTGAAAGGATTCATAAAAAATAGTTTTTGTTGTCATACGTGGCACTGCATCATGAACTTAAAAACTCAGAACCCCTCAGTCTCTCTGTAACTGCACCAGTGGTAATTCACTCTTTTTTCTTCCTTTACTTTGCAATTTTACAAATATTAGTTTTGCTTCTTTATCTCATTATGTGGAAATTCTCTCTCGGTAATCTATATACTCCTGGACTATGATTATTTATTTATCTTTTGTAATGGGGGTCATTAGCGAGTTCATTTATGAACCAGAACCAGTAGTTTACTTTTCTGGGATTTTACCTTGTGTCGTGTGAATTTTGGAGTTTGGTTTATTTCTGATGAACATCACAGGAGATAATTTTATTTATTTTGAATATTATATTCAATATGTTGGGGGATTTATTTTGGGAACTTGATCAAAATAGGGGCAGGGATTTATTTTGAGAACTTGATCAAGATAGGGGCAGCATTATTAGGCAATTGTGAAATATTTGTGTTTAATTTTGGAGCACTTTTACTGTTAAGGGGCTCTGCAGTCAGTCTATATTCTTTGTTTGAGTTTCCTCCCAAATAGTTTTTTTTTTTAAATACATTTTACTCAGTGTTTTGTGACCTTTTGTTCTTAGTGGTCGAACACTGAACTGGGTCAGTAAAAGATTTTCCATCCATTAATGTTTTCGTATTATTGCTTGTCACGACAAATTTTACGTGCTGCGTATGAAATTAAGCTCCATATAAATCCTTCCTGTTGCTGTTATTATTAAAGAAATGGAAAATGAAATGGATAGATTTTATATCAGTAATTCCTTTTTCTTTCTTTTTTTTTACCAATATATGTATATCAAAGCAAATACCTTCTAAGTCTGCACATGTAAAGTAGCTTCATCAGGTGACATGCAATCTCCTACTGTGATTTTTCCGTTTCCTTCATTTTTGGGGTGACCAGGGAGTCGGGGTCAGAGAATTGAGCCAAGTGACAGAAATTGGGAGTTGAGATATTAGAGTAAATCCTAACTGAGAGGAAGATCAGTGTGATTTGCTCTATATGAAAGGATTCTACCAACAATAGTTCAGACATTTCTTGATTTATTGAAACAAAGTATTTTTATGCAGTTTAGATTGCCTACATTTATCTGAATTAGCAAAAAAAATTATCTTTCGTATTATAGATATTCAGATACGCAACACGAAGGGCGTAGAGCTTATTATGGGAAATAGATCCAGTTGAAATTACTCGGAATAGATCCATAGCCATAATATTACTAACTACTAATCTTACCACTGCTTACGAATGGTTGGCAGAATATAGTCTTTAGTAGCCACGTTATGCTAACTTTTTGCTGTCTCATTTTTGGTCACTGTTTTCCACTTTAGCGAATGAAATACCATTTTTGTCACCCCTCTGTTTTCTTGTAACTACTACTGGTTCCCTCGCTTTGGTCACTGTCACTTCATTTTCAGATGCTCAGTTACAAAGTAAAAGAGAAGACGATAACAATTAAATATACAAGCCCTGTTAACTGATTGTTCCTTCTGGTGGAGTTTGAATTTCTTATTTTCTTGTTTGGTTTTTCATACTATTAGAATCATGATGAGCTCTTAATATGGAGTGTTAGGAGCAAAAACTTGTATGTAATTTTCTTCCAATTGATATATTATATTGTAGTAGAAGTCTGACTTCAGGAAAATTTGAACAAGCTATCTGAATACATAAATATACAAACTTTGGCCCTGTGGTCTAGGTATCTGCACACATGAATGTGGTTGTTAGTTTGAGTTTCATGATACCCCATTTTGTGGCACTTTCAACCTCAATAATTTATGTGATCTGGTAATATGTTTGTATCTCAGTGTCTAATGAATTAGAAGTTAATCCTTAGATTGCTGAAGTAATTTATTTGAGCTATCTTTCACTTAAGGACCAAGACACTTGAGGGGTATATGTTGGACTTTTTTTTCTCCTCACGTACCCTCTCCCATAATTTAACTTTGGTAGAGATTAAGCCCCAATTCTAATTATGAGAGCAACAACAAGGCAAAATGAATTTAGAAACAGGCCAAGCAGACACAGATTTTGACTGTGATGTATGTTTTCATGCTTTCATGTGATTTTTCTTGCTTTAAACCTTGCTGCATGACACTTGGATCTGTTGAACTTGGCAATCAGAAAAACAGAAACTCACCAGATAATCACTTGTTGCAGTGTAATCAGAAACAAATAGCTTTCCGCACAATACATTCTCATATTTCTGCAGGATCGAGAAATGGACAATGTTTACGGTGAACTTCTGACAGATGATCAGTATTTTCTCCTGTACTTAATCATGGGAACCTACTTCGCTCCTGATCTCAAGGATGAAAGGCCCCACAAGTCCGCTTTGCAAAGACACGCCGAAGGCCTTCAGCCCTACACTGTGGATGAATTGGCTGGTTCGGACATAGAAACAGCGGTGGTTGCAAGTGTATACTACTATATACTTAGAAAGGCAGAATCATCTGTTGTTGTCAGACTACCTTTGTTGCTTCAGTTTGTTCATGGAGATCTTCCAACTCCAATGCTAGGTTCTGCTGCACGTTGCTCACAGTTCGATTATCTCTTTCCTCCTCAGTTTCATCGGCTATTGCATCATAAAACCAGGGGTGGCACTATTGAAAACATTGTTTTTGTTAATAACCCTGCAATTTATTACATTGAGCAAGAGGATATTGAACGGTTTAAGAGGCTCACTCAGCTTGAAGATTTTCTTCTTGACAGAGATGGTGCAATGTCACACATATGGGTTTCTGACAAGGTTTTATATGATATTACGGTGCAGGAGGAGAAGAGTGAAGATATATTGGAACATAATAATGAATTGGGCGGTGCTCTGCATAATGCTACTCCGACTTTGGACAGTTTCAGAATTCCGTCATCTGCAAACACTACGCCTGTTGATGATCTTGGGCCGGGAATGGTATTCCTTCCTTCTCGTCCTTCAAGGGAAGAGTGGAGTAACCTTGTTGCTACCATTAGAAGTGGTTTCGCATTGACTGGAAGCGCAGCAAAAGGACAAATTGGACCAGTTTTAGGTCTCATGGATATTGGGGAGTCGGAGGATTCCTATCTTTTTCGCGTATCCCTTCCCGGAGTGAGAAGAGATGAAAGTAAGTGTATTTTTCGGGCTCAAAAATATTTGACCACGTATAGCATGCATTACAGGTTCTATTTGTTGGGGTTTTCGAAGGAATTACTGAATTTATTATCCCTTCCCAGAGAGGATTAGAAGTAAGCAAGCCACTTAGTTATGCAAACTAAATCATTTATCAATATATTTGTCTTACTTCCAAAATGGGTTGTTTTTGTTTACAATAAAAATACTCAACTTTTCCATATTACATTTGCATTTCGATTCTGCTTGTCCTATTTGCTTTTTCCTTCTTCCTTGTGCTGAGAAGATCTTGTTTTTGATTGTTTCCCTCTCATCGTATAACCTTGTGATTGCAGAAGATTTTAGTTGTGAAGTTGAAAGTGATGGCAGGGTATTAATCAAAGGAGTGACATCAACGGGTGAAAAAACAGTTGAAAAATACTCCCAGGTATTTGAGATGCAATCTCAGAATCTTTGTCCCCCGGGGCCTTTCTCCCTCTCGTTTAAGCTGCCAGGTCCTGTTGATCCTCAGCAATTTCTTGGAACTTTTGCAACTGATGCGATTTTCGAGGGAATAGCATGGAAAGCGCGGAGAAACAGAATTTAGCATGTCAAGTTGATGCTTTGCTGCATACTCGGTGGGCTTTCCTATACTCTTTTCAGTCCAAACTCTGTTAATGTGGCATCAGAAGCTATATTGCAGCACACGGTTGCTTTGTACATGGCTAAACAGAATCTGTGCTCTTGTATCCTTTGTTTGTAATGTGGTACACCTACTACTTGTCTAACTGCTGTTTCTTAGGTAGGGTTTATCGCCTAATGTTTTCCATGGTCATTACTATTGATGTTGTTTTCCTAATGTTCCGCAATGAAAAGAAGCAAAAAGGTAGCAATGCCTCTTAAGAGTATCTTGTAAACTAATTGGTCTGTGATGTTTTTTCAATCTTTTCTACTAAGTAACCTAGTATCATGTAGTCTAAGGTTGGACCACTAATCCATATAGTTATCAATGGCCTTGAAAGGTTAACTTTTCGAGTATAATCGATATTTTTAAGAAATTTCAAAGTAAAACATCCTAAGGCAACTTTTTATGGGGCATGTTGGAGTGTGCTTTGTGAAGAAAATTTTGTACTTTGTGTTTTGTAAAGGGAAAATTAGGTGGTTTGGGGGCCCTAATCTTTGTGAAGTTGTGTGAATTTAAATTTTTACTTGATGAATATTGTCAACATGAATGTTAAAATCGTATGCGACTTTCATGTGACTTAAAGTTCAAATCAAATGCTTCAAATGCTAAAAGTTTCGGGTCAAATATCAAGAAAAATTTGAAGGGGGACGGTGCCAAATTTCCAAATTTAATTGGTCAAATGTTCAATTATAGAATTGTGCCTTATACTATCACTACGACTATACGTTTATTTGAACCCTGTTTTTTGAAAGAACAAATTTTGTAATAGTAATTTTTAGAAGAATGCGTGATAAAAAAAATAGAGAAAATTTTTTAGTTCACGTGTAAAATTATTTTATTAAAAGAACTTGTGATTGAAATAATAATTTTTTAAAAAATGCATGATAAAAAAAAACAGAGAAAAGTTTTTAGTTGACGTTTAAAATTATTTTATTGAAAGAATATGTAATTGAAAATGAGGTTGAAAAAAATGAGTTTATATAATAGGGGCTCGAACTGGCTATATATTATAAGGTGTTTTACCTTTGATATAATCATATTAACTTGAAAAATTGAAGTAAATTATCTAAGAATATGGCAGAGAATTTGAGCCAAGAATTAACCAATTCATGAACTGAGATGCAGCTAATCCGTAAAACCGGTCTGTTGCTTCGAATTCATCATATAATTGAATATAGTTCCATGCACGAAAATTTATCCCCTTTCCGAAACTTTATACAGAGAATTTCGCAATGATTAGGCTTACACCCATGGCCAACGAGGCAGAAGACAAATGCGATCACTATACTCACATGGAAACGGAGCTCATAAGCTTCAGGATAAACATTAGTCGTCTGTATCACCGAAGCTGTTCTGAGTCCAAAAAGCATGTTGAACATAGGCCATGCAAAGCACCCTGCCATGGCCGGCTGCCCAGCTTTAGCGACCGCCACATCAGCAACAAGATCTCCGACTGAATTCCCCCAAGCAAGCACTGTCAATCCAAGAAGTGCTGGTGATAATTCCAAAAGAACTCCAAGAGCTACAAGGCAATTTAGAAGTTCCCCGGCTGCAGAGGAAATCCAGAATACGCTCAAGACAAATGCCACAACCACTACAGGAATTTGCTCGGTTTTAGTGGGCTCCTTTTCGACTATGTAATGTAGGATCGCTAAAGAGCCGCTTCCACAGAGTACCACCAACCAAAGAGGAAAATGGCTGTTGGGAAAAAGAAAAATAATTGGATGATCTAGAGGCATGAATTATTCGCACGAGGATAAAAGGGCAAGTGGACACAGAGCAATGTTGGCTGATTGATAGAATCTGCTCCATTCGGATGGTGACATGGAACTACGTGAAAACTGGATGAATTTCAGCACAATGTAACCCATTAGAAAATTCAGATTTCAACAACCAAGCACTCAGTATTGACAGTAAATGCATCATCAAGGCAGCAAAACCAACTTAAAAACTGGAGCGACTATTCCTGGTTCTTATCTTCATGGAAATACATAATATGGGTGTAAGTGCGCCATAACAGTTAACTTCTACCTTATTTCAGCTTCATAAGTTTAGAAGATCATGTCACTCAAATCAACAGAGAAAATATAAATGGAAGTAGAGGCAAACACAAACTCACTACTTAGCTGTGTCTGGAACAACCTTTAGTACCTCAATTCCACCTCACTTGACGCTTAAATATACTCCCAGGAAAAACAAGAAAAAGAATCAAAAGCTAAAAGCATGTTTGGGAGTTGTTTAAATTATAAATAAATATAATTGGGTGGTGGATAAGTGGATAGTACTTTAGGAATCCATGAAATTTGAATAAAAAAAGTTTGACCGATTATAAAAAATTCATAAACGATAGCCAAACAAGGGCTAACTTTGATAATAATTATAAAAAACTCATTCTATCTACATGGTTTCGAATATAGTCCCCCTTCCCCCAAGTAATAGGAAGGCCTATGTGTGAGAATGTGTATAGATGGTGTAGCAAAAGAGGAATGAAGTCGGTAGCTTGTTATATATAAAGAGCCAAAGAATCTTCTACGAAGTTTGATTTGGCTTACAGCAGGAAATTGAAGCTGCTATTGATGGTGCTTATTGCTCAACACAGCTTTGAGCTTATCCATAATTGCTTGTATGAAGAGAAAATTTATTCGAAAATTGATTAGTCCAACAACTGGGAAACCATCTCTATTCTTATTACAATTACATCAAGTGCTCGTAATCCTCAGCACACAAGAACCTTTAACGCAGGCCAACGAGCATTAGAAACCCCAAGAAAACAGTCCTATCTATTTCCATATACACCCCGGATCAATATGCAAACTTTTATTCAATCCTCAAAGGCATAATGCAAGAAGACAACATTTTGTTTGAAAGCAGTGTGTTAATTCACATGTTGTGATCGTAATCTATAACATTCGGAAAGAAACATAAAAAGAAAATCATAGCAATACATCAATCTCAAGAATACTTTGATGATGTAGCCATGAGCCTTGTTTAGGAAACAATCAGTCAATCACCCACTTGCCAATGCATACTTACCTCCCCATCTGGTCCTCAATAAATAAGATACTGAAGGCTAGTTCGCACTGATGCTAGACGGGGGGTTGTGAAAACGACTGCATAACTAAGATCTTGATTTGTTATAAAGATAGTTGCTGCCCTCAAATAGCAAACAAAACCTCAGGAACAAAGCAATAATACCAGTAAAATGTCTTCATACAGATTTCATATTCAAGCCATACTTTGCTTACTAACAGAAGCAAAATAGTCTACCAGTGTATTCTTCGCCTAATTAGAGAATTTGATTACTGGACATGCTCGACATCTCGCACAATGCTTGGCAGAGGCGTGTTGGCACTTGTCTTGTATCTTAACTTTCTCTCAATAGCTTTGTATGTCTTGTATCTTAACTTTCTTAATGGACTCTTCTATTCTACTCTTTCTTTTTTGCCTAGAAACACCCCAAACTGCAAGGGCAAACAATTTCAGTTCTCCACCGGACTAGGTTTAGAGTAAGCTTTGGGGCTCTAGAGCAAATGAAGCTTGTTCACACTTTCCCCACTTTCAACACACTCGAGCAACATCACTTATAAGCTTTCAAGTACTTATAATGTTTATAAGCAGTAAAATAAGTAACGAGTATCACCATGCGATCTGAGCCCATATAATTATTAACTAGTCGATAATAAGAATCGTTTGCTATATTCATCCCCCTCTCTTCCATCTTCCATTGTCACACTAAATGGCACATCGCATCTAAGTGCCCACAACACGGTTGCCCTAGATATGACCATAACACCGAGAAGTCGAGTGCAAAGTCCATCACAGGACCAATTCAGTCTAAAAATTGTTGAAAAAGGTCAAGACACAGTTCATGGTAAGAACGAGCCAGGCATTCATTTTCATCCATAAATTGACTGCTTCACCTAAAAATAAATGGTTGTCAATTTTTATTTATTTTTAATTATCGACTCTTGTCTTGACATATTACCTTTTTACATAACACACTCCTTCATTGAATCAAACTGATCTTCAAAACATTGATCTCACCTCGTAGATTGACTTAATGCCAAGCACTTATACAATGTTTGAGACGAATTCACAGATTTCTGTCGGAATTTACCTAATTAAGTACAAACTTAAAATTGTACCAAAATTTATCGAGTAAAAACCACTATGCCACAACGTACCTTCTATCAGTACTATTTCATTGAACAATTTTTGCTTTTGTGTTCAGTTAGCACTTTTCTGCTATCATTTCAAATTTGAAAGCGAATAATTGATTTTAAATTATACATTAATCTCTTTCTTAAAATATACTGACTAATGATTAATTTTATTAAACAAAGAGCGTGATGCAGGTGATAAAGAAAGATAAAGGAAACGATATTAAACAAAACTTGACACAATGACAAATAAATTTCAATTTCCTTTCTTAAGGTAATCTAGAATATTAACATATCCTCAACTCATGCAAAAACAAAACATTCATAGTTCAATCACGTTAAAATTGAATTGAAATCTGACGTCTCCATTTAGTTGTCTCGTTGACTGTCCCTCGACTAAAATGTTGACACATCACCACGTCAACTCTTGTTAACAAATAACAAGACGTCATTTGCTAACGAGAATTGACGCGGTGATGTGCAACATTTTAATAAGGGAGCAGTCAAATGGGTACAAGAAGTTACGTGAAAGTTTGCTACCTATCATGCATCAAATAGATGGACAATCATAGTTCAAAGCAGAAGAAAACATTTGTCCGGTAAGTTCAAGTTCTAAAGGTAAATGAATAATTTCTTTTGGATGGTCAATAATTAATTCATCCCTATTTCTTCTCTTCACTTTTGTTCCAAGTGATTGCATCTTCAACTAAGGGAGAATAAAGTTACATCAAATGTCATACAAGGGGTAACATTCTCATCTATATGTCTCGGGCAAGCGGAAACCAGTCATCGCTATTTTGTCAGCAAACATCTTGCCAGTCTTTGGCATGACGTGCCAATGTAACGTTAAGTTGAAGCCTTTACCCCGCAGGTTGCTTCCCTATAACGACGAAAAAAAGGTGAACGAGAAATTCACTAAAATTTAACATGCAAAAGTGCTACACAACAGTCACTCACTTGGTCAATAAAACGATATTTGTTTGTCGTATGAATCCAAAATTTTGCATGATCTTTGGTAGGTATAATACCATCCCACAAGGAAACCTGCCAAAATGCATTTGAACAATATAAGAGTGTGTGCACAGACAATTTTAAGATAATGAACTCACTCTGATCATTTTCACATTAATTTTTTTCTTCATAACAGCGTCGCCAAAAAAAGGAACATGCCAAGCATATGAAAGAAGTGACAATTATGGGGCCATTTTCATGGATCATCCGAGTGCACAGATGCAGTGGATGGGGGCTGCAATTCCAACATAATATCTGATCAAACTACCAATCTAGTACATACATTTTTATGAAGCACATGAAACTCTTTGATAGGGAGCCGACATTGGCCATTAAATCTCTACACAAGTATAATCAGAATGCAAGATGAATTTAATACGTAACTAATTTTTTCACTTGAACACATTGTTGGATATTATACTGTGGTCTGGATCATGAAAGAGTTTCATAAAAACATACAATCAAGTGCAATCAAACTTCTATTTATGGGGTTCAGCACCTTTCATATCCGTTGTCCCGAAAGATTTGGTGAGTGAAAACCTTAAAACATCTTTAAAAAGAGAGTATTGTGAAGAGAACAATGCTCCTAATCCAGCACTAATTATTTATGGGTAGATTCACCATAAAAGGAAAAAAGCATCCATTATTTTGATTTCACCAGCAATTTGCATAATGATTACATCATGAACAGAAACATATAATAAAAAGAGAAACAATGTACATTAGATGCCAGTAATGACAACAATAGATATATCAACATACACAATGCTTCCATATGCTATAAACACGGGCAGGCCAATAGAAGAATGTAACAACCACTACACATCATCCAATCAATTGCAACACAAAACGTAAGTCCAGAAATTATAATGTGCATACCTGATTCAGCGCATTCTTTGGGGTTTCATACTCAGCTGCTAAAAATACAAAAACCTGCAAATTCCAGATTATTGTTATATCCAAGATATGAATTGAACCAAAAATTCAGTAAGACAAGCCCTATTTCTAAAGACAAAGGGGCTATTGCTTACAAATTAAGAAGTTAACTTTGTTTATATGACACCTCACCAAATCTAGAAAGAGCACATTTACAGAAAGCTTTTTCCTTTAGTTTTTTAAGAAGAAAGTAGGGGCTATCAGAAACACAGATTTGTCCAACAGGAAAATGCAATCTCAAAAAGGGGAAAGTACATTAAAATACTATTTCTACGCCATTGAGGTGGGGACTTAGGTGAAAAGGCAAATAAGTGGCGGCAAAGCATCCATCTTTCCAGCAAAAAGGATAATATGCCCCAATCTTAAGCCACAAAAATCAGGTAATGAAGTGATAATACGTTCTCACCTTAAAAAAGGAAGTACATTAAAAATTCTTTCTACGTAACTGGAGGTGCGGCTCAGGTAAAAAGGCAAAGAAAGTGGAGACGAAGCATCCATCTTTCCATCAACATAGGATAATATGTTCCAATCTCAAGTCAAAACTTATCAGGTTAAGAAGTGATACTATGTTCTCATCTTAGTGAACAATATTTATGATTATTCAGATAGACAAGCTACACAAATCCAAAATCAAACCAACATCATCTCATGGTGTTTACACTAAACAAAAAGTACTCTTCCTCCAGACTAATAGTGCAATAGTGAACATAATATTCCATAGATCACAAACCTGTTTTGTATTCCATGTGAACAAAGTTTGTAAGTTTGCCGATATATTCAATGTCAAACTGACCTGCATATATGGAATTGTACTTGTTAGACGACAAGCAATGTAGCTTCCAGTTTTTATTTATCATCACGGGAAACAAGAAGCTGACAGATTAGCAGCAGAAAGTTTCACAATGCTAACCAATCAATCTCATGGCAGTCATTTTGCTTGTGCTATATAAATCCATCCATTTCATTTGGCTATTGGAGCATCGCATATAAGATTAAAGGATAAAAGCTTGATCTAAATCTATAAGTTCAAGAACTTGATTTAACCCAGAATTACATCAGCATGGAATGTGAAAAATACACTCATGAGCAAGAATACAAGTAACAGAAAAATTATATTTGATTTTGAAGGTAGAAATGTAATAAAAATATCGCAATATAAACATGAAATATCAGTTAGTCATCAACAATCATTAAATTTTCTAAAGCAGAAGTCAGTGACAGTAGACTTTATAGATTTTGTCATAATTGTTTTTCTTTTGCGTGATCATTATCAATCACATGCCCAAATTTCTATGATCCACCCCCACCCCACCCCACCCCCCCTACCACCCAAAGAAAAATAAATAATAATAATAATAATAATAATAATAATAATAATAATAATAATAAAAGCTCAAGTGGTTGGGAAAAAGCGAACCTAACAGTTACGTTCTGTTCTAACTTTCATGTTATTTACTCTTTTCTTTGGTAAGAGTGTGTGTGAGGAAATGGGAACGGGGAACCTCTAAAGATATATTTTGCTAGCCAGGACACATGCCAACATAGTCGTCAACATCACTCCATCAACTATCATTTGTATTCAAGTTTCGAAATAGTCCTTAAGATGCTTGTTCAACTTAAATTCAAAACAAAGCATTAATGTTTCATTACTTCAAGCACATTACAAACCAGTGTTCATCAATACCAAACAATATTACTCAACCCATATCCCTAACCAAAAAAGGTGTTCCTAAACCCCATTGTTGTCTCTCTGCCATGAAGTTGGTGACTACTTGACCCGAGTAATCAGGAATATAAGTTTGGAACCCATACAAACCACTAATTTTGATGCAACCGAAGTTCCAAGAAGATTCGGAAAGTATTACAAACAAAGCAGAAATAGAAAATTCAAAGGCTGATATATAGTTATTTGGAAGGCTTCTTGTCTATGACTTATTAGTTTATCCGGTGAGGTATGCTACAAATACTCCACCAAAAAGTCAAGATCAAGATGGCAAAACTTCATTAGAGTTACGCAAATATCACTTGTTAGCCTCATTGAACTTTTCACTAAAGTATACCACAGCCTCAAGGGTGGCCATACTGGCTTAAAACACCTTTTGTGCCTATGCCACTTAAAAGACCTTAGAAAGGTAAGAGTGTCTCAGAACATGAGCCTTGGTCATTTTTTGCTTAATTTTTAAGAAGGCACAATGGGTTGCGTAGATCTATCAAACTCTCGATTCTTGATTAACTCAAGCATTGATGGTACTAAAATCCTTAGTAAATCTCCCATAAAATGAGGGTAAACCATGGAAACTATGGGCTCCGGTCAAATCTTAACCTTTTTAGGATTAGTAGGAAATTCCTTCTAAGCTAGACGGGTATAAAAATCCACCTGAGGTAATCTAAACTAAATGTTCTTCCTTCAATCTTACTATAAATAAGAAAAAATCAAATTCACAAAAAGCGATCACAAAAAAATTACCCATAGAAAAAAATTCAGAATAACTCTAATACGAAAGGACAGAATGATAATTACTTTATAGATATATACACGATAGATAGGCAGAATTACCTCATCATCACCGTCAGGTTTCTTCTGGAACCAATTAATATTCAAAACCTAAATCCCACCGAAATTACATCAATTAACTACAAAATTCTCCAACCAAAACAGAAGCACAGATCTAGATATCTATTAACCATACTATATAAAAATAAATAAATAAGAAAACTCGTGTCTGTGTCGGCAGTGAAGTATACTTGAACTTCAGCGGTGGGAGAAGGCGAATTGAAGTTGTCGGAGAGAGAGGCCATGGCGCACATCAGCGCCAGAATTGTGACGGCGAACGTCAGTAAAGCGTTGGCTCTGTACACGAAAGAGTGCATTTCTTTCCTTCTCAATTCTCTTTTTCTCCCACTTTTTGCCAAATAGCAATGGTTAATCGAATCGAATCGAATCAATCGATCGCAAAGATGGTTGAATCAGAGAGGTTTTGATTTTATTTTTTTATATTTTTTTATATAGGGCTACTGAGGAGAAGACTGACATGGAATGGGGATTACGGGGATGGCGTAACTTTCCTATTGTGCGTTTTCTTATTTTCGTCATATTTTTGTTTGAACCTGGAACCGCGGGGATGACCGCGTCGGTGATCGCATACACACATATGGAAGGTTGGGATTATTTTATTCGGGTGGGACCCGTGCCTCGGCTGTGAGGGCGCGGTCATCCCCGCGGTCATCCATACAGGTAATCTAGCTTAATTCTTTTTGTTTTTCCTGATTTAGGATTGGTTGGGGTGACTACTATTCACCAATTTTTAAGGATTATGTGTATTGAATTTTTTTATCGAATCTTTTACCTACTACTCACAATAAAAATGAGAATCACATTGTCAAAATTTTTAAATACACGCGGACCCTGCACATTATGTGAGAGGGGGTAATCCATTATGTACAAATGGATTAACACATTTCCCAATACAACAACTTTAACGAAAATAGTTGTTACACCTATGTTTGGCTCACGCTGAAATCACTTCTAATTTACTCATTTTTTTATAATTAACAAATATTAGTTACTTAGTTTCAATCAATTTATAAAGTGGAAATTACACAATTCCCTACTTTTGGAGATCTAAATTCTAAAATCAGATTTTAAGTTTTAGTTTTCAAAAGTCAGATATTTTATATATAGATACAGATTTTTTTATATTAATAATAATATAAATTAATTTATATACACACCCCCTATCGTATCTACCCATCCAAATGCCAAAATGAATTTCTCTCCTCTCATTTACTCTCTCTCACCATCGTCTCTCTCAAACCCAAAATGAAACTGTCGCCGCCTCGTCGCTGCAGCAACCCACTCGACGTGACAGCTGCTGTTGCGACGGTTGAGATTCGAAAACAGTAAAAAAGGGATAGATAGGCGCCAAGACCCATCTCCACTTCAATAATGAAACTAGGACAAAAAGTCAGGGAGTGGAAGGCGCCAAAACCATTTCTCCCATCTTCCACTACCGCCAAGAAAGGTGAGAAACCAAGAAGGTGAGAAAGTCCAATCTCCATCTTCGGCGACCGTGCAGCTACGACAGTGAAGTCCGATTCCCATCTCCGACAGTCCATTAATAGGTCCAACGTCCTCCTTGTTTTATCTTGTGTGGGAAGAGTAGGATTTTTTTTTTCAATCCAATCTTTTTA
>CAIGRT010155083.1:0-10215 GCA_903798405.1 Fraxinus platypoda
CGTCGCGACAAATGCCAAAATTGCTACTAGCGCGGTCTTTTTTTTTTTCAATTTTCTATCCAGCATTTCTTCGAACTCCAAAGCTAGTTGTCCTACATCAAATATGCTATTGTAAGAATTGCTACCTATTGTAATTATACATATTGTTTGAGAAGGAAGTTATGCAACAGTTTGGTTAGCACATGAGGGATATTATTCATCCTCGTGAACTTAGGAAAATATTTCAAGATATTATTTTGGTTGCGCGGAAGAATACATGATTTGACAACTTAATACACATACAAAAATTGATAAAAGATAGATAAAAATGGATGATACATATCAAGTAACATAACATTGGATTTTAACGAAGAAAAAGAAAGTTTGATCATTAAAATGTTCAGTTTTGTTCAATACGAGGAACTAGACATTTCAACAAGGCTTCAAAGTTCAGATGGCGAGAATGAGTGTCAATTATTAAAAGCCTAAAAGGAATTTCGTATATTATTTTCAAGAAACTTCAATTTTAACAGCGAATATGCAAGGAAAAAAATAAAACAAATGAGCAAATCACCTAGTGATGAAACATTTCCAATTATAAGTTCCTTTGATCATTGGACTTAAATCATCTTGAGTCATGTGGCGTCTTGAATAAATCAAACTCTTTCAAAAGGGAACTGCCTGAATGATTTAAATTAGTCGAAAGCACCAGAGAAACAGAAGGACCTTCTTCTGCTGCTGATTGAACAAATGGCCAGTTCGGATTGTCCACACTGGCATTTCCGTGCAATAGGCCCTTCATAGAGGTGGATTCATCCCGATTCGAACTCCAAGGATTATCGATTGACAGGAGAGAGGAAGCACTCGGTAGATCTGCTGAAATGGCAGAATTAGTTGCAAATGCACGTAAACATGACAAGTTTAATCCATATACCGGTAGCACATGGATGATGTAAAGATGGATTATAGCAGGATTTGTGTTACCATTGAACTATGAATCTTAAAGAGAAACTTCTCAATCAAAAATGTGGGAAAGAAATTGAAGAAGACATACATTGATCTAGGACCTGAGGATTCGTGCTCTGAAGGGACAATAACCTCTCTGACTCGACATGTAGGCTATAAACGGCACTTGGAATCTCATGGTTGGGTAAACACGGTCTCCTATAAGTTCCTCCTGTCTTTGAAGGCCCAACGAGGGAATCGCCGGCTTGTCTAAGCATAGAACTGCAGATATTTTCCCCCATTCGATTTGAAAGCGAGATAGGGAGTACATTAAACAGCACATTCTGTGATGTCCTCTCTGTTCAGATCAGAAAACAGGAATTACTTGTACTTACTAAGCCAATTAAAATGAAAGATGAGAAAATCTAAATTGAAAATTAAATTTAAAGAACACCATATAATGAAGAAGATAACCTGATGAGCTGAAATGGATCGACTCAGGCTGCAGCCTACGGCGTCTGGCATTGTGATCAGAGAGGCGCCTTCGACAGCTTCTTTTTTTATCATCAAACTTCGACAAGCCATGGAATCTTTCAAATTATCAAACAGACAGTTTTATCTCAAAAAAAAAAAAAAAAACTTGTAACTAAACTTGTGTCGAACTAGTGAAAAGTAGAATGCGGAGAAACTTGCCTGCTGCATTGTTGGCAAAACCGCCTTTCCATTCCAGCTACTATTACCTTGGGGCTTTTGGAATGGTTTTCGCAGATTCTATGACGCCGGTGATAATCTTTTGCCAATGTAAGATCAAGATTGCACCCTTCAACTTGGCAGCTGGGATTCTGCATTTTCTGATAAGACGCCCTCAATCTTTTTGTAGCAGTACAAGACACTGGGATTGAAGATGCCGATCCATATACTTTCTGTTTTCCAAGTTCTGAACTAATAATCGATTTGCCTGAGCTCCCACTTATCTTCTCCACCCCGATAAAGTTTTCGTCTAATTTATTGCTTACGGGCAAAGAACCTGCTGATACAAAAGGACTTCTTGAAGAAGATCCACATTCAAAACCATTACATAAAAATGTTATGTCCATGTCTTTTTTCGTCTCAATCTCTTGAAGCGAAGCCCCTGCCTGTTGAGTGATTTCAATTGGCTCGACACAATCCCAGTCCGACCCTGTTGCCGTCTTCGAATTCCACTCTATTAAACAAAAGGGATTCTCTAAACATTGCCTTTGTGAAAAACCAGGTCTCCAGACCAGATACTTATCGAATGATCATGACATTTTAAGACAATTCTTGAAATTTTAAGTTGAAAAGGCCTGTTAAACTCCAAGAACAATGAGGACCTAACACAATTGACTAAGACAGATTCGTAACTAGTCCATAAGATAGTGATGCATAATAAAGCAAGGATTTTTGGCGGTCAAGCTATAAACACATAGGAGAAATTTTGGCGTCGTGTAAATTCCTTTACTTGAAGAAATCAATATGTAGAGTAGGTAGCAAAATGTTTGGTGTTCCCTTAGAAAAAACAGATTATAAAGATTGCTCCCAGGCCTAGAAGAGTAACACACAAATTTGTGTAGGACTTGAAGAGGACTTCGGGATGAAGAAAAATCAAGTTTTTGGAGTAAAGGACCCGAGAGTGGGCGCCATCGTCGCGGTGCCAGACGCTGGAAGAAAATTGTCCAGGGCTGCGGCGCCACCTATTTTGCCTCCCTGCGCAGTTTTGGTCTCCTATTCATTTTGGACTCCGTTTTTGACATTCTACTTCAACTACAACTCTACCATAAAGG
Source organism: Fraxinus platypoda (assembly GCA_903798405.1). NCBI lineage: Eukaryota > Viridiplantae > Streptophyta > Magnoliopsida > Lamiales > Oleaceae > Fraxinus > Fraxinus platypoda. The sequence continues at coordinate 2,727 of CAIGRT010155083.1, forward strand.
TTTGACGTCCCCTATTTGTTTCTTATATATATTTGACTATTCTCTACAATTTAGTTGAGGGTTGATTTTTTCCCCATAAGAAGTTAGAAATATTATAATCACATAATTTTTGTATTCTTTCTCTATAATATAATAAAATCTCAATTCTCTACAAATAATTTTATTCTTGTATTCTTGTGATCTTTATTTCATATTATGGCTGTAATATCTTATTTTCTCACAACAAATTGATATTAGAGCATTCCATTCCATAACAATTGGTATCAGAGTTTTTTGTGTTGAAATTTTTGGGAAGATTGAGATTTTTCGTGATGGCGACAATGAAGTATGATATTCCACTATTGGATCACAATACAAGATTCTCTTTGTGATAGGTAAAGATACGAGCAGTGCTCGCTCAGATGAATTTGGAAGACGCGTTGTTGTGATTTGACAAAATGCCCATACTTGGACTATGGAGGAGAAACAACAGAGGGTTCGAAAGGCCCTATCTCAAATACATTTTCATCTTTCAAACAATATTCTTCAAGATATTTTGAAGGAGAAATCAGTCGCTGTATTATGGTTAAAATTGGAGCAATTATGCATGATGAAGAATCTTACTAGCAAATTGCATCTGAAGCAACGTTAATATTTTCATCGTATTACAGAAGATACATCTCTTAAAGATCACCTAACTATTTTTAAAGAAATCGTTGCTGATTTGGAGACCTTAGAGGTCAACTATGATGAAAAAGATTTTGGATTGATTTTATTGTGTTCATTGCCTGTTCCATACATGTCTTTTAGAGATACGATACTATATAGTCGTGATACTCTCACCATCGAAGAAGTCTACGATGCTCTATATTTAAAGTAGAAGATGAAGCATCTCGTAGCATCTGGGGATCATGGAGATGGTATCATTTCATAGTGGTTGTTTGAGGGGCAAGTCAAACTCCAACTTCAAATTTTGTAATTATTGCAAGAAAAGGGCACTTAGTAAACGATTGTTATAAGAAGGGGCGGAGGTCCGAGCACTGTGAGTATGCATTAGGTAAACCCCGCTCCATGCGCAGTAATCCGCAAACCACACAGGAGAGGTAAATCGTACTAGGCAAGCCCGGTGCGATGGGTTTGACCGACGAAGTGTTGGCAGGAGATTCAAACTCGTGACCTTTGGTCTTCGCGTTCACCTGCTCCACCAACTCAGCCACCCCCGAAGGGGCGTCATTAGATCACTTTTGCTCCTAATTGAGGTAGTAGAAGTGAAGAATATTTCCAGTTGGAATTGTTGATGGAGAAGTTCGTTTGTATTTTTTTATTGAAGACTCAACATAACAATTAGATCATTGTTGTATATATTATAAATTTGAGAGAATTATTTAGATTTATATTGAAAGAATCAAATCTTATAAAGACAATTTTAGTTTTTTGGTATAATAAATTCTATTCTTCCACAATAATCTTGCTTGTTGTGATCTATTATTTTCATATTGTCCATATTTTCTCGTCTATAATTATTTGGCCGAATTCTCAACAAAGTAATATCAAAGTGATTCTGATATCTTGTTTGTTTTCTAACAACTTCATACCGTGGCTATAATCTCTTATTTTCTCACAATAAACTGATATTAAAGCATTTCAATCCATAACATCGGCACACGTAAAATGATGGGACTTCAGCCCTTTGCGCATTCAAGAAAAAACAATGCACAAGTGGAACTCCATGATTCTTTAAGTTTAATAGCCCCAATGTGTTGTTGACCCATTCAATAAAATTTAGCATTTATATCTACAGCCTGGATTCTCAGTTTCAAATATGCTATTTTATTACATAACGTCACCCCTAAGCAAAAAATGAGAAAAAAATAAAAAAAATCTTAGTTTCTTGTTTAACATGTAAGATAAGAAAAAATGAAATTATTTGCAATTTAGTTATCATACTGTACGGTTATTAATAACTAAAGAAAAATAGTCATAGGAGGGACTATGGTTGACCTCCCAAAGTAAAAATAAAAATGAAAAAAAATACAAATAAAATCTTACCTCATCTAGAGACTCCGGCTGCTCAGCATGTGTGTCCTGAGGTATCTAGTAGACTCATCATCAAGTTCGAAGTCGCTTCGAATGGAAGAATTCATAAGCTAAAGATTAATGTTAGATCACTCTTATTATCTGTAAGTATAAATATATTACATGCTTTTTCTGTGCTCGATCGGCTCGATATGACTGGAAGATGAGCTTCTATATTCACCGTGTAGTTTTCAAGTGTGGTTAGTTTATCCCAAAAAAATAAAAAATAAAAAAATCATACTGTTCAGTTGTGTTCAATATATACTGCATTCAAACATGCACACAGGGGGTTCTTCTAATAGACTAACGTAATTTCTCATTTACTTGTAAATCACTCTCTTTCTAGACCTCTCTCTCCAATAATTTGTGTGAATTCTGGCAACAAGCTTTATCTGGCACAAATAATAACTGCATCTCAACATAGTTGTTGGACAAGCATCAAATCCAGAAAACTTATATGCACCAGCACCCTTCTGATTGATACATATGATCCATAAAACCAGCAAATCAAACCTAAATTCTTCAAGCAACTAATTAAGTAATACTGTAGTAGGGTGTCCAAATATGCTTTCGCTTTCATAAAAAAAATAAAAAATAAAAAAAACCCTTCCAATTCACTAAAGTCCAACTTAGCTGTCTCTTGTCCATATAGGTTCGGTGACTAGCTGGGTAAGTAGTTAAAAATTTAGTAACCTCAACATTGCCATTTAAACTTCTAATTAAGGGCTGAGTATACCTATAAGTTCAAGAATGAATCAGGTTTTTAATCCTTTTTTTAATTTATTTTTTGCTCAAGATGCCTTTCTTGACGATTACTTGAACCCACGACTCATCAAATACTTGAGATGAGTTACACGAATTGACACAAAAAACATGCGTATATCTTTTTTCGTCACTTGTAGATTAAAATAACAAGCAAATAGAAATTCTTATCTTTAAATGGAGAACATGTAAATGAGAGCTCATTTCAACAAAAATCATGTTTGGCAAGACAAAAGTGGCTAATAATCCAACAATAACAAGAATTAGATTTGGAGCAGGAAGTAGATGTCAAATAAAGTTGATACCCTTAAACAGCAATTTGCTGTCTTTTGTAGTTAGATTTCATAATTGTCATTTCCTTATTGGTATACTCAACAAAGGCTATGGCAGAAAATTTAAATTTCTAGTGAAAGACAATTGTGTGACTAGGATCTGGTTGGAACCATAATTAGTTATGGATTAAATCTAACTAGTATTACAAGATACTAATTAATCGCGCTTCTAAAAGGAACCTATAATGACATATATATTCCAAATGGGAGAGTGACTCTAAAAGTGATTACTAGCCTAAAAAATATTTCACACAACATGGAGTTAAGATATGTTGTTTTGAATTTATTGCCCCCAATAAATTTTTTATACCTTGACACATAACTTCTTAGAAAATGAGAGGACGGCAAGTTCGAGACAACATATATCATATTATGATCATGATGAAGGCACGTGAATTTTAGAGATATTTGAGAATCATAAGAATATTTATTAATTACTTTATTATAATATATATAAAATACACGCACATCTAGGGCCGATACTTTCGTGGCTAACTGTCGGCAACAAATATAAAAGATGAAAAAATGTTTCGACTATTCGTAGTCAAACAAATTCTATCTGGTACAAAAGCTATAAACAAGATCATATTAACGATTCCGTCTTATCATGCCTTACGGTAATACAATGCATCAGAGATTCCGTATAGGATACCATATTTAACATCCCACATCTCTNTCAAACAAATTCTATCTGGTACAAAAGCTATAAACAAGATCATATTAACGATTCCGTCTTATCATGCCTTACGGTAATACAATGCATCAGAGATTCCGTATAGGATACCATATTTAACATCCCACATCTCTCCTAATAGATAAACAAATATCGTATTAGACTAATCACAACATTTACAAGTTTATTTTGTCCGATACATATGTTACGGATGTGTACAATAAGCATGTAAATTTTCTTCTTGATTCAAGATTTTGAAACTGAAGACCGTGCAAAAGTTGAACTGTAGAAAAAAATTACAAAAATCCATTGCATTTTCCAAGAGAATCTTTTGCTCTACCACAACTATTTTGGGTCACTATCAAACTAGGAGCATCAAGATTTTTTATTTTTTATTTTTGTCTTCCACCTTGCAAGGAAAGTGTTCTACAAGTAACAGGAAAATATTAAAATAATTCTACAAACTTGGAATACCTTACTTTGATTATTATTTTTTAACCATTTTGACTGATCATTAGTTAATTGACTGCGGATAATTGTTCTAGCAATCCTGAAAAAAAAAATAAAAAAAAATAGAGGCTGAATATCATAGTTCAGGGGGAAAAAAAAGGTTGTAAGAATTCAGAAAAAGGTTGACGAATAATTATGACAACTCACTTTACTCTGATTGAAGTACAAAAAGATGAACAATGAAACCCCAAACACCATATCTGACCAGATATTGGAAAATGCTTTACTGTTCTCTAGTTTCCATTCATCTCGCAGCTCTAACCTGCCAGAGAAACAACATAGAGACAAATAATTTTAGCATTGACTAAATAAATGGTAGGTTGAAAATTAGATATGCGCATTAGGAAACCTTTTATGTGACAAGTAAAAGGACACAGACTTGCAATGAGAAACAATGTGTAGAACCACGATAATTTGAGAAAACAATGGATTCCAGGATATAATGCAAGTTCGCCTACTTGTTTATTTTAACAGGATAAATTACAATAACAGACAAACTTCATCTTCAAATCATGTGTTATGCTAACATTATATAGATAATGAACAATTTAAGCTGTTTAAAGAAATCAATGATGAACTTATATAGCATTAATACAAAAAAGTTCTGTTACAATGTTAACAACTAGAACCTATTCTTCTTTATCCTTTGAAATGGAAGCTATAGTAAATTCTATGAAGAAGTCGAAGTGAATATTCACCAGCTATGCTCCAGTCACCTGATTGCATCAATAAATCATTTCAGAACTTGAATGAAGAAACTGATATTTACCCTTTTGTGAACCACTGCAGATGTATAGTTCTAAGAAGTTTTTTCTTTCCAATGGCCAAGTCAATATGGGTCACATTCGGTAGAGCGAAGTGAAAATTAAGTGACTTATGGTACACGGAACATGAAATTGAAACCAGCAAAATAACATGATAGTGGTGTAAGAGTCTTCCTGGTTCGGCACTCAACACTTTTTGAGAACTGATAGTGTTTATACAGACGAGAGAGTTTCCCACTGTTGTGAAAAGCTTGCTAGGTATTTCACTATTTTTCATCGTAGCAATTTCTTCACGTGTTAGCCAGCTTTTTCTCACATCAAAATTATAGGAATGAGCACAACCTCAAATAGTATTGTTGAAAACATAATATTGTGAAAACTGTAAATCTTACGCTTTGTGTCGTAACTGCAAGTAAAGCTCCTCGTCAGCAAGAGGTGGAGATTTACCAGTCTCTACTTCCAGCCTGTAGCGTGCTTGCTCAAGTTTTATAGCCTTGACCATTTCAAGCTTTTGATTTTTTCTTACATCAAGCATCTGAGCTGCAAGTGGTACAGTCTTGACATACCTGTTCAAGTTAATAAGTTTAGTTATCATCAGAAGACAAGTAATTTCAGGATAAATCTTGATCCATGGATGCATGATGAATTTGATATTTGGACGCATACACCCGCCACTCATAACCAAGTCCATGTAGCTCATTGTCTAATCAAGAAATTGGAGACTGGCAAAGCATAACACTCTTATCTCTTCCTTCTCCGAGCTCAGTTAAGAAGGAACCGAGAAGAAGGTACCTCCAACAGGTTTTATCACGAGACACTTCATGATGAGCGTGCATGAGGGCATATTGGCTGAAGTAGATTCTAGTTTACATGGAAGGTCTACTTAATTCTTTGTATAGGTACATGCTACTCAATTATCTGTTGAAGGAATGAATCACAAATGTATAGACATTCTGTGAAACCGAAGTTCTGCTCCGGAAGTGGCTCATGGAAGTCAACATGTTTCAAATTAAGCTACACAGTAATGCCGTAATGGTGTTGGTGGACCACTTTGTGCTGATATGGGCAACACGTATAGGGCCTCCTAATAGTCAGTACACTCAGAGCGTGTTTGAGTGTGCTTAAAAGTTACTTCTCTAGAAAGCAAGTTAAGATATACATTCTATAAAAGTAAGTTTTGTTACTAAAAAAGTAACTTTGAAAATCATATTTGAAAAAATAACTTAAATGTAAGTTTGACTTACTTTTAAGCATAACCAAATGTGCTCTCAGTATAAATGGACTTAAGGCCCCGTTTGGCACCACTTTTGCTTATGTTTTCGTTTCCTATATAATATTTTTTGTTTGAAAATTAATTTCTAAAAGAGCTTCTTATTTCCAAAGTGCTCCTAGAGGAAGTCACATTGAACCAATTTCCTCTAAAAACTCTTCTGATTAGAAGAAACACTTTTATAAATTTAGTCAAAGAATAATGCTACGCGTACAGAAGTTTCATCACAGAAGTCATACAGAAATTCAAAAAAGCTGGCGTGGCACTGATGCATTAATTGTTTCCTGACAGCCACCAACCGCCCCCCTTTTAGCCACCCACGCAACCACACCCAATACAGCCACCCCTTCCCCCCTTTTTTCCTTATTTATATCTCAAATTTCGTAATTATTATGGGAATGTTAAACGAAGTCAAAATATTGCATTCTTAGCACCATTTCGAAGTCCTCACGGCCTAGTTTATTGTATAATTTATCGGGTGCGAAACGGCCAACCGTAACAAAAGTTACCACTAGTCGAAATAGGCCGTTCCAAAATATATAAATGTATTTTCTTATTTTTATCTCAAATTTCGGGATTATTACGGGATGTCAAACGAAATCGAAATCTCGCATTCTTAATACCATTTTAAAGTGTTCACGACCTAGTTTTTACCATCCTTAGCAGCTTGCGAAACAGTCAATCGTAACGAAAGTTACCACCCGTCAAACTAGGAATATAAAAATGTAGGATATCTGGGTAATTAAGCCCCTTAAGGCCCTACCTTACTGCACTCTAATCGTAACTCCATCAATTCGATTCATAATTGTAATCTTTAAACCTTTTCATAATTAAATACATTATTACAAAACTTCCCATTTTCCATAATATATCTGTTTTAAATTTCGAAATCTGAAAATTGGAAGGAGAATTTTTTTCTTTAAATTGACTATTAATCTTCATAAATTACATACGAATTTATGCATTAAGTTAATATTATGGGGAATTGAATAGGTTTCATTTATGAATTTATGCATTAAGTTAAAATTTCGTTGATGTTATGGAGAATTGAATATGTTTCATTTAACTGATGTTTACACGAAACATAATCAAATTCTCAATCACTTCATTTTGATTGTCGAAA
>CAIGRT010155095.1:0-15199 GCA_903798405.1 Fraxinus platypoda
CATTAACATTTATTATTTTTGCGATACAAATTTCTCAATGTAATTTTCATCATTTTATTAGGAAATTTTCAAAAAATTTCGAAATTTTACATCCGAAAAAGTCATATCCCATGTAAATTTTCGGATGTAAAATTACATGGGGTATGATTTTTTTGGATATAAATTTTCGATTGTAAAATTTCTTCCAACTTTTTTGCAAGTTCGATTGTGCCCCCAACGTTAAAGTTCTGCGTCTGTCCCTGCATAAATGATTTATACGTAATGATTTACATACACATTATGTAGTGAAATATAATTGGATCAAAAATTTTTCAATCAAATAAAAAAAAAAAAAAACTTCCCCAATTTTTTTTTAACACCACATTTTTATGTAAACCATTATGGAAAAATAGCATTAATTTTCAAATCAAGGGCCAAAATACATACCATCTCATTATCAGTCAACAAAGTGTAAACAATTTCTGTTCAAGTAGCTTAATTGTTAAAAAAAAAAAAAGGATTATGCTGTTTGTACACCAGGTGTACGTACACCTCTCTCACATGAATAGTGTGCGCGAATATTTTATTGTGTGTGGGACCCCTCTCCATGTGAGAGAGGTGTAAAAGATTGTGTGAAGGACTATGTACATGTAGCATGATTGAAAAAAAAAATAGCAATACTTACCAACTCATCATCTGTCAACAAAGTGTCAACAGTTTCTGTTCAAGTAGCTTAATTGTTAAAAATATAGCCAAACATGCGCTCTCATTAGTGCAAATGGGAATCTTGATTCCCTTAAAACGCTTTATTGGCGTCGCGTTGGAGAGAGAGGATAATGGCTGATTTTACGACGTCTACTCACAGAGCAAAATGGATTTTTACTTCGCAAGATCTCGTAGTGACCCCGTCTTCATTCTTCCATTCAAAACTTCTTTTATCATCTTTCTGTTATTAATTTGTGGGCTTTCTGTTGTCTTCGTTTTTTTCTTTTTTTTTTTCATTTGGGAAAGTTGAAGGGCACTCCACTCCATTTTTCATTTGGGAAAGTTGAGGAAATTATTAAATTCTGGGCACTCTGCTATTATATATTTTACTCCGTTTTCATTTGGGAAAGTTTAAGAAATTATTAATTTCTGGGCATTCTGTTATTATCATTTTTAGTGCACTTTTAATCTGGGAAAGTTGAAGAAGTTATTATTTTCTGGGCAGTCCGCTCTTATGTTTTTCTACTCGTTTTTTAATTTGGAAAATTATCTGCACAAATTAAAATAAATTTAACTATTCTTTTTCTGATTCTATACAGAAAGAAAAATACAAGGCTTCTAATCAAAGAGCTAAGCAAGCACTGGAGAAGGTATTTTTTTTAATGTTATGTCGATATATATATCTCTCTCTCCTTGTGTTTAGATATGTGTCTCGGTGCAGGTGCCTCTTAAATTTTATGTTATTTTGAATCCTAAACTATGCGTAATTGATGGAATGGGATGCATAGGAAATTTTTTTGGGCACCAATAACCCATGTGATATATACAAGAGAGAAAACAAATTGATCAATAAAATAATTAAAAATGGATTACAAAGATATATAACTATTTTTTGATGAGAGAAATGGGAACTAAAAATGGATTATCTAATGATAAGTGGTGAAATAAACCCTAGCTACAAACTTGAAGAGCAATGACCACAGTAGCTTGTAACTTCTTGTCATACTTGAAAAGGCTCTATTTTATTGTTTTGTAGCTTGGAAAGCTTTTTAATTTTAGGTAATTGAGTCCTTTTATGCTTTAATATACTAAAGTTTAAGAGGAAACTTCTTAAGGACAATTTTGTAGAAAGACAATGAAAAATGACTGAACTCTCAAAATGGTTATTTTGAAATACATTTTTATACCTTTCTTCTCCTCCTCCTTCAAAACCTTGTGCTCCTTTATGGAGAAAGTTTAGAGTAGTGAATCTTGAAGTTGGCTCTGCACATTGTGATTTGATTGGAAATGGTTAAATTCTTGTGCCTCATCGAAGTTGTGTTGGTGAACTTAAGAAGATCTAAGAATCCATGGTTTAGTGCTTTGCTCTTTCTATTTATGACTCCATTATTAAAATTTAATAGTAGCTATTCTCTTTCTTACCGAATCTCAGAAGATAATCTTTTCATTGTGTAATGTGTACATATAAGATAAAGCCAGAATTCCACTTTCTCGAATTTCTTTCTAGTGCATAAAGGATCAAGTAAACAATTATAAGTCTTGTCCCCCGAAGAAAAAGAAACAAAGTGCTTGTTTGGGATAGCCTAAAAAGTTGGGTATCAAAGTCAACAATTAATTTTAACCAGGGGACTTTCATCAACTTTTCACCACATTTTATCAACTTTTATCAATATGCTACATTTTTGTTACATTGTCGAACTACCACAAAGTTAGTATTAGAAAAATAGTTTTTTTTTTAAAGATAAAGATATAGATGTTAAGTTGGTTTTTTTGGAGACAGAGATACAGGACCTAGTACTGCCAGCTATTTGGTTTGTTCTTTATCATTATTTTTATGGTTCATTGGCATCTTGATTTTTACGTGTTTAATATTTCTAGAATATATTTGTGTATGAATATGATATTCGAATGTCGCTAAGACGGTAGCATGTGTGTAAGTATGGAGCAACTCGAATGGAAGTCGACATTGATGGTTCATTCTCTTATGCTGAACCTCACAATGATAACGGTAAACTCTTCATCTTAAAATCGAATCTCTATCGTAGAACTAAATGAAAATTCATGTAGAATCTTCCTGGTTGACTAAAGATAATACCATTTTTAAAATTTTTTTTTTTCCTATATTGCTATTTTCGTTGGTGTGTCAGCTGAGAAGCATTCTCGTCCAAAATCACTGAAGACCGAGGAAGAGAAACTTCTCCGGGCTTTCTATGAGTTCAAAATCCAAGACGTATGCGATGCCTTCAAGTTCCCACGCAAAATTCAGGTATAAGGTTATGTTTCTTGAACATGATGTTGATCAATAAATTATAGGGACTAGATTGTGATTCAAACTTAACTTATTATTTGCTTGTTTTCAGGCAACTGCTCTTATTTATTTTAAAAGGTTTTATCTGCAATGGTCCGTGATGGAACATCACCCAAAGAACATCATGTATGATTACATTTTAATTGCGATATCAGTTTGGATTAATTTTTGATGTTTCTCTTTCCTTTTAAAAGTTAAAATACAGCAAAAACCACAACAAAGTTACACTAAACCTTGTTGTTCACAACATCTTGTCTTCTTAACAGTAGACAATTGTACTATTTGCTTCATGCTTATATTACAGCTTGCTTTCTTGTCACACTAGATGCAAGATATGGAAGAACATAATTATTTTTATCAACCAGAAGGTACAATTGAACTTGTATGGCTTACTTTCTTTGTAGGTTAACCTGCATATACGCTGCTTGTAAGGCAGAAGAGAATCACGTTTCAGCGGAGGAGCTTGGTAAAGGGATTGAGCAGGATCATCAGATGATCCTTGATAATGAAATGCTGGTTCTTCAGGCATGAATGTACACACTTATACTGTTTCTTCTATTGTTTTTTCTCTAATAATTTGATAGATTTCTGTCTTTGCAGAGTCTAGGATTCGATCTTATTGTTTATGCACCATACCGTGCACTCGAAGGCTTTGTCAATGACGTGGAGGTTTTCTCTACTACTGTGGAAGCAATTATATACATGCATAAAAGAACATGCATTATTCTGAATTGTTACTATTTATTTTTGATTTATTAGGTGATTTCAATTAGGGCCTGTTTGATTTGCATTTAATTCCATGGAACTTGGAAATAGATTTCCATTTTCTAGGTTTTAGCTTGTTTGATGAACACAATTTTCTAGGCCAATTGTTTTCTTGATTCTTGCTTCACGCGCCCTATTTCCTTTTAATTGGTGAAATCATTTTCCCACCTATTTGGTGGGAAAATGGAATTCCAACTTTTTATTTTATTTTATTATTATTATTATTTTATTTTTTTTGGTAATTGAAACAAATTTCATAACTAATTATAAAAAAAAAATTCACTTTAATGAACAATTTCCATGTAAAACAAAGTCAAACGAACACTAAACTTTGATGAAAAAATATTTTTTAGGAAATATTTTTTTTAAAATTTTTTTTTTTACTTTTTGGTAATGGAAACAAATTTTATAACCAATTGTAAAAAAAATTATCACTTTAATGGACAATTTTCATGTAAAACAAAGTTAAACGAATACAAAAAGATCCAAAATTTTAAAATTTTCCGGGTGAAAAATTATACCAATCAAACACACTTAATTAACAATTCCTGAAAAACAATTTCTAGGCAATTATTTTATCTGGAATTCATTTTCTTTCCACACATTTTCCACCATTGCAATCTAACGGACCCTTATATTTTTTTCAATGGAATTTTTCATTTTGATATGCTCCACAAGATGATGGCTCACCGGAACATATCTATCTTCAAATTTGATTGCTCGTTTACACTTTAGATAGATTGAATAGATCTTTTAAGTTTACTGACTCTGATACCATAACAAGACTCGAGTTTCACTTTACAAGGTCTACCATATTGAAAGAGAAGTCCAAACTCTTATACATTGATTAATGTTATTTTATTTTTTTTCAATGTGAGATTTATTTCTTACATCAATAACTTATTTAATTCTACATATATGCTCACAAATGTAATGCGAGTAACACAGATTGCTAAAAGGGAAAACACGAATTTTGCAAATCAATCCAATTACAAAAGCAACTACAGAAACCCAACATAATCCAAATGAAATCAAAGTTATTCTTACACTTCTGATGCAAGTCTCAGTTTCTTCTCTCCATTAGTCGATAGTCACACGTGACGATAATTGTTGAAGTCCAACCTCTAAATCGTTGAATGTGATCGTAAGTAACTCATCACCTTTGGAGTCGAAACTAAGTCGTGTATCCAAATTTTCTTTTGCGTTTGTTAGCATATGATCGACTAATCCCCCATTCATTTTGTTACGTAACTTCTCAGTGCTTTCCTTCTCTATGAGTGCAGTTATAGCTTCTAAAGTACAGAGAGGATGCAACCTAAATCCATAGTATCGGCTCCCCTCGGTTTGTTTAGTCATCTTTACACGCACAATCTCGGCAAGGTCCCGGGGACTAAAATCATCGAAATGGAAAAAATGTGTTACCCTTCTGCAGAATCCTTCGTTCGAAGACATTACACGCTTCATTGGTTCAGTGTAACCAGCAAAAATTACTACAATATCTCCATCTTCCAACACAGACATGATCTCCTCTAACGCCTCCACCCCATAATCTTGGTGACCTGTTTTCTGTTCGATTGCTAAACGGTATGCTTCGTCCACAAATAGAATACCCCCCTTGGCCTCTTCAATCTGTTACAAGCATCATAAATTTGTTGGTCATTAAATAATTTTGGACTGTGTAGAGTCTAATCTTAGAAAATTGAGTCATGAAGCCAATACCTTTCGTCTAGTTTTTGGTCCAGTTTGACCAAGATATTCCCCTACCAAGTCCGTTCTTTGAACTTCGATTACACTATCGGAAGAAAGAACACCCAAAGAATGGAGTAGACTACCAAGAATGCGTGCTACAGTTGTCTTTCCTGTGCACAAAATGATGTAAAATATCAGCTCAATACAACTACCGAATAAAACTAATAACACGAGACATGGTTATGGCACGTGGAAAACTTTTCAGGACAGCTTTCTAGGAAAAGGATGTCATTAAGTAGGCCATGTGGTCACTCTACCTGTCCCGGGATTTCCAAGGAACGCCATGTGAGGTGCTTTCCGGGGGCCAAGATCTATCCCCATGGACCGACGCTTCTCGTCCAAAATCATCCCTTTTGCCCACTTCCGAAGTTGCACTTTAAGCTCATGTAGTCCCACTATCTTTGACAATTCACGGTCAAGCTCGTCTAATATTCCTTGCACTCCACTGCGTATATCTTCATTGTAATCTCGGTATTTCTGCTCTTCAACATTTTGGCAGAGGAGTCTGCGCAATTCTTGATTTTCTAGAGTATCCGGGACATAATTTAAAGGAATCATGCCCTCCTGCATAAAAAATCATCACAATTAACACCATCGACAAAAGAAAGAACTTAACTACCTTAACGAAGTGAACCATGGATACATTGTCTTCTGCATAGCAATTAGCATTGTGATCTAACAATGTCTTCACTATCGAGTAGTCTCCAGATCGTAGGGTATAGCCAACAGAAAGATGCAATGGAGTCAAACAGTTCTGCACAGAATACACCAAAAACACGAGAAATTTGGTAAATCATACATATGCTAATGACAAGTGAAGAAAAAATACATATATAAAATTTGCGGACATTGGTTTTAGCTTGGATGTTGGCATGGTGAGAAAGAAGCATCCTTGCTACCTCATCGCATCCGTTCTTAGCTGCCAAATGTAATGGAGTCTCACCATACTGAAAAGCGAACAAAATGCAACTATATGAGATTCCTAGAGTGAATTCATATAGTTCTCAAACCAAAGCAATTTTGATCTTAAGTTTCTAATACATACAACATTTTTAGCTTCCAACTCGACCTCGCCAGGTCCACTCCAGTGGAGCAAATACTTAACTATCTCAACTTTATTGTTAGCAACGGAAACATGAAGTGGTGTCTGTACCAACTGCATCCAAGCAACGAAACCAAGAGTATAATGATAAGAAAGTTGATGGATCGAAGAAAGAGCACCCGCACCTTGGCTAATGAAGTACATCTATGTCTATGCAAAGATTGGAGTACTTGTAAGAGTTCTAATTGTTTAAATAGACAGAGGCACAAAGCTATTACAATGTTCGTACAAATTATTTCCTATCTTTATTTAGGACCCATTATTTCATACTAGTTATCAAGATGCAAATTATAAAATAACTGGTCTAGCATAACAGAGTCCTCAACTTGATAAAACCTTATTTTTCATTCAGTTTGTCGGATTGCAAATCATAAGGTTACCAATCTTCATGTAGGCATGTAGAAATTAAAACACGTTTGTACATAATTTCACGAAATACAAAGAGTTATTTTCCCGTAGTAGAAAATAAGAATCAACTACATAGTTAACTGGAGTGGATAAAAAGAATAATCATGTCATTTTCTCCATACTAATTCTAAGAACTAAAGGGCAATTTCCAGATCTGAAATTAACTAAGGACCCCAGATGAATTGACAGAACTTTAATTTTAATAAGTACAAAGGTAATATCTATTTCTTGATAATCACATCTATCCACATACAATGAATAATGGCTAATGGATGCTGTTGCAAGTTTCTATCTTCTGCATCAAATCTCCATTTGGTTCTTTAGAGGGATGGTCAAGATCAACATATCGAATAACGCCAATAAGAGTTGACAAGAGTTAATAGTCCATTTTAAGTTCCTAAATCAAGCAGTGGGAACTAAACGGAATATGAATAAGACTCTAAAGACTCATTAATTGTAGGAATACCAAGGATTTAGGTATCAAATATTTTTAATTCAGTGCAAAATACAGAATACTACTGAGAATCTGATGCAACTGAGAGTATGGTTTGTACATTTGATGCTCGACTAGACCAATGCAGCAGCCGTGGCTGGCTGCGTCTGGCAGCAGGCATAAAGTGGGGGCAGCACAGTCACTGCCCTTGGAGGCAGTGGCCTGTTGATGCAACAACTGCCAACTCTGCCATCCATGCTACCAGTCTCTCATCAGGATAATTGCTTCTCTAATTGTAATGCTCGTTTGTGAGCTTCGGAAACTACGAAGGGCCTAAATAGGTTAAAATCATCTTGCAATTGCAACTGCAGTCCCCGACTATACCTTGACACTAGTTGATCATCTGATTCGGCTATTACGTTCAGCTATTCATAGTGAGCAACTACCGTAGTCATCATATGTGACATATACACAATTTTTTAATCAATAATGCTCACTAAGGATGATTAAGTGATTAGATATATACCACATTGGATGATTATGATATTCGCTCTCTATGAATAGCATTAGTCTTGATAAAATTCCACAGCATATTGATCTACCGAATGGGGAACCTTGACGCAAGTTTTGGAATCATTTATACAAGGTTCTCGAGTAGTTATAGGGCAAGAATGCCGCCCAAGTATGCTCTTTAATTTAAACCACAAATCAATCTTGGCCTTACCATTTCTAGGCCACTTCATTTTGAATTGTTTCCACCAAGTTGCTGCCCTTCCTTGAAATCGCGTAGTTACCAATTTTACATATTTACAATCGGGGACATCCTTAAAATCAAGGATTTCCTCCACTGCGGACACCCAATCAAGGAATTCATCTGCCTCCATTACGCCATTAAATTTTGGGATTTTGGCCTTAAAACCCTCTTCCAATCCTCCATATTCATCCCCATGAAACCCATTTGGCAATTTTTTCTTGGTTATGGAATTGTTGTACAAATAGGGATAGAGCGCATTCACCACTCAAAAGCATTTTAAAGCTCGGTGAGTAAAGCTTGACGGCACGACGAAAGTATAAGTTCAATGATTAATGAAATGAGCCCAATGAGCTGTGGTCAACCCTGGGCAAAATTAATCATAATTTCAAGGACACAGATGAAGAAAAAAGGCATTCACTCATAATGGAACTCTACGCATATTCACCAAGTATGATTAATGCAAATGATTCATGAAATTAAGTCAAATTGTACCAAAGAGAGAGATCTTACCATAAGGCTTCTTCCATGAAGACGAGAAGGGTCGTTCTGAAGTAACCTCTGAAAGGCAATAATATCTCCAGATTCAGCGCATGCATGAATTGTGGTATTCTGTACAGATACTTTAGAGTGTTTGTCCCGAATCCTCATTTTAGTTTCTCACTTACCCAACTCAATCAAACTGCACACAAATTGAATGGAAGAATGTGGGGATGGAAAAAAAAAGCTAGAGAATTTGGTTGAGCGAGTTGTTTCAGAGGAGAGGACTGAGAATACTTTAATTGTTTGAAGAAATGAAAATTCTCAGTACAGCGTGAGCTGCGGCTGGCAATTTGACTTTCAGAGGATTTTCTGTCCACTTGCAAAGCGAAACCGTTCAGCAATTTCCACAGTTGACTTTAGCATTTCTTCTTCTTCTTCTAACTTTGTCATTGCCCAACCATTACCAAATAATTATTAACAATTTGAGGCTGCTAACTTTATCTTGTACTTCGCCATCTTTCTCGTTCTAATAACACACCCCTCTTAACCAAGAGCGTGTTTGGCAAATAAATCTACCAGAGCTCGTTTGTTATGACTTTTGAAAAGTGAAAAGTTATTTTTGATTTGTTTGATTAATTTTATGAAAATATTTATTCTAATTGAAAGAATTTTTAGAAAAAAATTGATCCAATGTAAATTTCTCTAAAAATACTTTTGAAATATTTTTAAAAAATATTTTTCAAATAAAAATTAAAGTAATTTTCTCCAAAATGTCTTCAACAAAAAGTAAAAATAAAAATAAAAATCATGTCAAACGAGCTTTTAAGGGGTGGGTTTTACGTTTTTCCAAGTGATAATAAGTTTCATTTATCATATCTTTTAGGTGGTTGACCACCTCAGTGAAAAGATATTGGTAGAATGATACTCTATATGTCGGACAGATTTCACAACCTACAATAAATAGGCTAAAGTCAACTTTTTAGATTGCTGGCTGCTTTTCAACTTGGATTATTCTTCTTGAACAGGGTCACCACAACTCTGTTCAAATAGACCAAATGGCGTCCATATTGGCAGGGAGTCCGTGGGTATAGGCTTATGATAGCTGAGTTTGTCACAATTGAACTCTTTCAACTTATGTCAGATGGCTACAGGCTTATGACAGTTGAGTTCGTCACAATTGAACTTGACATTTGAATCGTTAGGATGAGATCACATGTCAAGTATATGATGTATATCACTTCTTTTCTTTTGAAATGTTTTTCAAAGGTAATGAACTTTGAATACAGAACACCATTTTTTATATTGCAAACTTGGTATTTTCTCTTCAAACCCGACACTCATTATTTTAGTTCATTGTGTTTCTCACACAACCAAATATCTCCATCATCATTTGACTTGAGAGTGTCGGAGTGCTCGCGGTCATCACACTCCGTCAGAGCTACAGTCATGCAGAGTCTGATGTGATGTTCAAATGTGCAGATAACTTACACGAGAATGAGAAAGGAGGAGTGATATACTGACCATGCATGTCTCGTTGGATTTCTAGATCAACATATTGATACCATATGTGAAAACTCATACTTCATTCACGAGCATATTCCGTGTGATCGAAAAGCTTACTAGAAAATTCATCTTCTTCCCCTTTGAAAAAAAGTGTTGTTTTTGATGATAGAAGTGAAAGTTTTAGAGGATTTTCTTGTCCACTTGAAAAGCGAAACCATTCAGCAATTTCGATAGTTGACTTTGTCATTTCTTCTTCTTTCTTCCAACTTGTTATTGCCTAACCATTTCCAAAGAATTATTAACAAGTTGAGATTGTAGGGTTATCATATACTTAGCCTTTTTTCCTCGTTGAATAACACTTTACATTTAAGTAAACTGTCCCTTTTTCTCCATAATGTTGTGCGAAAGATATTTTTTGCTATTTGCATATTTCACTTTTAATTCTAACCTAATTGAATTCATTATATGTGTCTACTTATGATGCATAGGTGCGCTTTGGCTCAAGCAACTTGGGAAGAGTCTTTTCCTATAATTAATGAAATAAATAATTGATAACATAAATTTTATTGATATTGATAGATGATATCATCGATTATTGTGTTGGAATCAATAAATTCGTGACGCACCATCAGCGACAAATATTGTCGGAATGTTGAGAACTACAGATGGTGTTTCGATCACTCACAAAAATCGTTGGTATCACCAATGACCTTTAAAATATTTATAAATTACTGACAATTAAGTTCAAATATGTTTATATTTTTCTTTATAATATTATGAATTGTTTATTTTTTTAAATTATTATTTTATTTTTTGTTGAAATGTTATATTAATATTTATTTTTTATTACTTTATTTATTGAAAACTTTTATCGAAAAATTAAATTTATTAAACTCTTTATATTTTTTAACATTACTCACTAAATAGTCGTTTGTAAACTTAATTTTATTTTTTTAATTATTACTTAATTTCCAATATAATTTTTTGAATTAATATGTTATCTTTTATTTCTTTATTTAATAATTAAAATTCTATCAGTAAATCAAATTTCTTAAGGTTTTTTGAAACTCTTGGCACGTAATTTTGTCTAATTTTAGGTTTTTGGTGAATAAACTTAGTTATTTTTTATTAACATGAAAATTAAAAGAACCATCTTATATGCACGTCAAAAATTTTAATCATTTATCACTAATGTGACATATTTGAGATATATATATATACAGTAATGCATACACATTCAATATGTCTGAAAATGTGTTTTCTTAAAAGAATCATGTTTAAAAATGGTTAAATAAATATATTGATAAGTTACTGCTCTTGAAAATGGTTTAAGGCCGCCTTTCGCACCGTTTTAAATCCGTGTGGTTTTCTAAATATTTTGTTTATTTAATACATAATCTACCAGAAATGTTATTTATTTATTTATTTATAGGGAAAATTTGCAACGAAGGTTTCAAACTTTTCAAAAAGTCAGCACCGTCCCAATTCTCAATTTTATTTAAAGATGGTCAAATTATAGTCAATGGCTCGACTTTTGGGTCAACAAATGGATTTTTGGAGGAAAATCATTTAGATGTTCGATTGCATATTTTTGAAAGATTAGAAACGCTGCACTTTTTTGTAAAGTTTGAATTCTCCCCTATAAATTTTCGTATCTTCAAAAATTTTTACCGTTACCCTTCAAGGAAAGTCAAATTCAGGTTAGTATCTAGTAATAATTCGCTCTTATTACTTCAGCTATATCTTAATCTAAATGTTTCGGTAATATTTGTATCGGTAGAAAACATTTCTTTTGTATAATGTCGAACTGATTTATTTTTAATTTATTAAGCCTTACCTGTCATGTTTGTTGCATGTGCATCTTAGGAAAACATGCCGGATATTCTGTGATTATCTTTATTCTTAAAAACCAGATAATATACATATGTATCCAAAATAATTAAGGATATATCATATGCTTGCAAAAAAATTATTTGGACCCCACTTTTCTGTTGCATAGAAAAGTGAGGATACAATCCAACCAGTCAAATTGATATGAGAAAACCATAGTGAAATATATGCAGGTTTATGGGCTGCACCTGTTAGGACTACACCATAAATCTTGGACCAGACTAGGTTGATGTTGGGAAGTGGTTATGTTTTGAAATAATTTTGAACGGGATCCGTTTCTTCCTTTTAGAATGTCAAGGTAGATTCGTATTTTCCTCCGTGAGATCATCGAAAATCATATATTTACCGGCAAAAATGATACTCGAGCGAATGAGAAATTGAAGTTCAAAACATACTCATAGAAAGTGATCTAGATTTTGGAGGGAAAGAATCGTGATTAATCTGCCTATTCGAGACACTAGTCTGCCTAGATTTGAAAAAAAAAAAAATTGATTTCAAAGTAATTAAAAAAATAAAAATTAAACTATTTGGTCCACTTTCAAAAGTGAGTATACAGTGAAACATCAACCTGTATTTTAGCTACTTAATTACCCTACCATTGACTTTTTTTGATATTTTAAGAGCCTTTTTGATGCAACCAATTTTGATTTCTTATTATCAGTGATCAAACAAAACAAAATAAAAACTTTAGATCGTTCGACCTTGCTTAGAAGAGCGTCCCGAAAATGCTAGCCAGCTTTCTCTAAAAGCTAAATTAATTAGAAAAATAATTTTTAGAAAATCAGCTTTTAACTTTTCAAAAATCTTGTTAAACGGACTCAGCATATATGGAGAAACAAAATATTTATAATTAGAAAATAATTCTGTATAAATTATAGTATTATTGGATGTACAAGATAAAGCCTTCCTCCTACCATTCCACCACTACTTGTAGATTCTAAAATTAATTTAAAAACTCTTTACCACAAATAATAAATGTTTTTGTTCAAGTTGGAACACAAAAACAACCTTTGAACAAACAAGAAAACTGACAAATGGAGGATGCTATATAAGAACATTCATGCTTAGCAAACCAATGTCAAACACTTTTTGGAGCCTTCTACATACAAGATAAGTATTTGATAATACTATATATTGTCAAATACAGTGTTTTGAAATATTTTCGAGATTTTATGCTTAATTTCTCCATGAATCTATTAGGCATAGAAGTTCTTTTTTTCCACTTGATTTTCTTATTCTGCCATGTGAAAGCACAAATGCCATCAATTCACGAACAAGAACCTGCAGATTCACAAGATGCAATCAGCAGTTTTCAACCAAGTTTAGCATTTGTAATTGGTATTCTCGCTGTCACATTTTCTTTAACTTTTATCCTTATTCTTTATGCAAAGTTTTGTCACCGCGTGTCGTCTGTACATAACATGAACCGCCAAATTCAAGATGGATTGCCTCGGTCGAGGTCTCTTGTTTCAGGAATCGATAAAACAGTAATCGAATCCCTGCCATTTTTTAGATTTTCGTCGCTTAAGGGGTGGAGGGAAGGGCTTGAATGTGCTGTTTGTCTGTCAAAATTCGAAGATATTGAGATTCTTCGGTTGTTGCCAAAGTGTAAACACGCATTTCATATTGATTGTGTTGATCAGTGGCTCGAAAAACACTCAACTTGCCCTCTTTGCAGGCAGAAAGTAAGTGCAGATGATCTTTCGCAATTGACATATTCGAATAGTTGGAGATTTTTATGGAATAATCAGTCAGAGATTAGAGAGGAATCCGACATAGGATTATATGTTGAAAGAGAGGAAAGTTTTAAAGGGTCTTCAAGATTTAGCATTGGCAGCAGCTTCAGAAAATTATCCGATAAGATCAAGAAGGAAGAAGAATTGCCTATACGGGAATTTGCCAACGATTCCAACGAAAAAGACGAGAATGTTCTTCACAAATTCAATCACAAAATAACTGTTTCTGATGTCATGTTGAAGAATCGTTGGAGCAACGTAAGTTCTTCCGACCTTATGTTCTTGAAATCGGAGATGCTTAACGACGTATCCAGTCGAAGATTTTCTTCTTTGGATTCGAGAAACGAGCAAAACAAATCCATGGAATCAAGAAATATGGTTGAGGAAAATTATCACATCATAAATATAAAGAACGAGATGGAAAGAAAGAGAGTTTTTGAGGACAAAATCAAGCAAAGTGATTATTCCTTTCCATTTCCAAGTTTTCCTACAACCTCAGATGAATCCAAGCAGAATTCAAGATCTGAATCGAGAATTTCGAATTCAGACAAGAGATCAATGTCTGAAATAACAGTTCATCCAAGATTCAACTACAGAGAATCTTCTTGTGTTCAAGAAAATAATTTCAAGGAGGAAAGAGTGAGAAGGCTATGGCTGCCTATTGCTAAAAAAACAGTTCAATGGTTTGCAAATAGAGAAAAAAGGGCTCCACAGTCTCAATCTACAACCTCAAGAGAAGGGTTAAATTTGTAAATTCCGACAGTAGAAAATTAAAGAAGTTATGAATTTAGTTAGGGTTTATAATACATGTCTTGACATTGAATTCGAGAGACATATACCTTTTTTTGTACTTGTCTTTTTATAGAGCTCGATTTCCTAATATTTGGATACTGAAAACAGATACGTAAATCAAAATTATCGAACTTCATTTCAGTCTCTTTTCGAGGATGTTTAATTGCGTTATAATAGACAAGATTTGATGCGATTAAAGGAGAAAAGTCTTGTACGATCAAAATTATAAATTATTTAGTTCCGTCTTATCCCGTCTAATGTATCAAAGTGTCATTAATGTTTCTAATTTTTTTTTTCTCTTTGAAATAATACAATTCCAATAACATGGACTAACTTAGGGAACAAGTTGTGCCAGCCAACCTGGTTTTGTGCTACGTTCTTTGACTAAATGGGAAACCCTATGATTAGGGTTGGAGGAACCTCTTTCAAATAACAGAACTCATAATAGAGTAAAGTAATTAATTTATAAAGGATGAACTGCATCCCAGACGGTCCTCACCTGTCCTGCCTTGGGCCTTGGTGAAGGAGGTAAATCGCAGGTTATGCCTCAAAGGGTACATGGTGGAAGACTGCTTGTACACTTACACTTACCCAA